>JAFEMH010001030.1:0-57500 GCA_022495995.1 Adenophora triphylla var. japonica
TTCACAACGGAAACTGCGGTCTGCACATGAACGCCCGAGCATTGACACAGATCATCCTCCGTATGGGATATTATTGGATATCAATGGAAACAGACTGCATCCAATTCGTCCGAAGCTGCGACAAATGTCAACAGTTCTCCAACCTCAATCACATCCCTCCTCATGAACTCTATTGCATGACTACGCACCATGGCCTTTTCGCCAGCATGGGGAATCGACGTCATCGGGCAAGATCACTTCCACCAGGGAGCAATGGTCACGAGTTCATTCTAGTCAGCAGCCTGACTACTTCACCAAATGGGTAGAAGCCAGATCGTACAAGGTACCGAATTCTAAGAAGGTGGCCGAGTTCATCCGAGAGAACATCATGTGCCGATACGGAGTGCCCAACGAGATCATTTCCGACAATGGGACCCACTTCGAAGCGAGATTGTGACCAATCAAGCCAACCGAATTCAGAGTCACGCATCACAAGTCTTCTCCTTACGTACCACAAACCCGGTAATGGTGTAAGTGAGGCAAACAACAAGACTCTCGCCATGATAATCAGAAGATGACCACTAGCAGGCTCGGGACTGGCCCGAAAAGCTTCACATCTAGCCCCTCTCGGGGATACCGAACATCGATCCGAACCGCCACAGGGGAGACTCCGTTCGCACTCACCTACGGAATGGAAGCGACGTTACTCTGTGGGAATTGGAAATTCCATCCCTCGCGAGTCCTCTTGGAAAATCGGGGATCAATGAAGTCGAATTGGATACAAAGCTCGTCACGACGAGACTTCAGCTCTACTCGACGCAGCCACGCATTGAAAGCCACTGGAACACACTCGAGCCTATCTAAGCAGAATGGCCCGAGCATTCGACAAGAAAGTCAAGATCCGAGACATCAGAGAAGCTGCGACTTGGTGCTAAAGGAAAAGCCTCCCTACGCAGCACCAATCCCCTCGGAAAGCTGGGGAGCCACCCGGATAGGACCGTTTCGTGGTACAAAGAATCTTCTCCCGAGAAGAGCCATGAAGTGCTAAAGGCATTTGGACGGGAACCCTTTCGTTAACCACCAGAACGGAAGCAAGCTCCGCAGAATACTTTTGTTTCGAGGAAGAGCACTTGAGTCAACTCTCCTTCCCCATACACCACCCTCAAGATAATTAAAGTGCTAAAAGAGTAATACCCAACTCGGATATATTCCCGCTAACGATCCAGTAAAAACAGTGGTCGCACTTCTTTTTTGTCTTCATTTTTTCTCAAATTCACCTAAAAGTGTCGAACTACGGTGACTCCGAGACCCTTAGTCCCAATTGTAAAAGGGAAACGTAGGCAGCCATCATTGGTTTGGTCTAAAAAAAATACAATAAGCATCAAATGCTTGTGTTTCGAAAAACTCTTTTCATTTAACCTACAAATTCATTACGGTTAAAACAATCTTTGATGAGTTCAAGCACGATCAACTCTTGACTCGCTACACGCTAGCAAAACTACAATAAAACATTAATCGCTTAATGTGTCCGCAATGACAATGGGTGGATACTGGACAAAGAAGGTCAACCTAGTTTCCCGTACTTGGTCCTTCTCCTTCTTCCCCTTCCTTTCCCACGACGAGTGTTCTTCACCTTCACAGAAATATTCAGTAGTCCTTCTACCGGCTCGTGGACCCTTCCCGACGCCTCCATCAACCCCTGGCTATCAACGCAGCCCTTTCTCTAGCTCTCTCGAGCCGCTCGCTGAGCTATCATAACAGTGCTCGATTGGCCTCCCGATCGCATTGGCCTCATAGTCGCCCATGTCATTCCCTACGATCCCCTGGATTAGCTCTCGCTTCGGTCCTCCTCAAGGTCGAGCTGTCAAGGTGTCTGACACCCAATAGCTCACTCCATCTCCACAAGATAGACATCTCGTGTCTCCCCTATACACTCTTTCGTACTCGCCGTATATCGTGTCGATGTAATGCGCTCCCTCTTCGGTGAAGGAGAACCTCTTGGCAGAAAGGACGTGTATTGCCACCACCGTGTGGGCAAGCAATAACGTCGAAGGATCTTCTATCGCCAGAGATCCTACCTCGAAGGTAGAAACATAACTCAAACCCATCAATGGCACCTCGCTCCACTGCATCGTCAGCAGTAACCAACGATGGAATGTAGAAAGACGTTTGAGACAGCTCCCGACACTCGACAACCAATGTAACCTCCCGAGTGGTTCGACAAGTTCAGAACTTCCAGCTGGGAACCCACCATCGCAAGTGATGCGTGCGGAGTCTCGGCCATCCGTAGCTCCAACTCACTCGATTGCTCCCGATCACCAGAGGACGTCGAGAGAAGGACCAAGCGTCACAAGACATTGGCACCTCGTGCATCATCTCGCAGCCTCTCCTTCAACCACATGGTAAGCATAGCCGACTCCTCCCCTACATGTATCGGCCACCGGGCCGCCATCCGGCCTATGCCCTGTGAACGTCTCGCCCAAGACCAACGGCACGATGTCTCCCGCTCCTGGCATCGCTCACCAGTCCAAGACACCGTGATGGCACACACCTGCAGACGTGAATGTGAACAAAGTAGCACCGCGCCACAGAGCAAATGCGTCCCACGCAAAGACGCTCCTCGCCTCCGGCAAATCTTTCCGAGCAACCCCGAAATGTCAACATAATCGGCATTCAAAGACGCATCCCGTATGCTTCTCAAATGAGATACCAAGCAGACACTAGCTTCTCAACAGGTGGCCATGCCACTCAAAGATACGGAAGAACTAGTTGTTCCGTCTCTCGTGTCCTCCTGCATGGCCCGGAAATCTTTGAGCGTAGGAGTGATTTCGTTGTACGAAAAGCTATACACGTTCCTCCGTACGTCCTGCAACCGAGACGCGGCTCTCAAAAGATCCCAATGCGGCATGAGCTCCTTCAAAGCCCAAACAGATTTCATCCCGTAATGTTTCTCTTCGAAAAACCCCTTGTTCTGCCTCGTGTGGTTCCGTACCCACGAATGAAAATGTTCCAAGTATCACTCTTGCATCCGAGAAGATAGCTTAGGAAAGGGAGCCATGACAGAAAGTGAAGGAAACCTAAGAAATTTGAGAGAATTCAGCTAACTGATCAAAAGTAATGCGCAGTTTCTTACAAATTGCAAAGCTGAAACTGCAATTTAGAATTGAAATTCATTTCTAGTCCGGCCGGACTTCTCTCGCAGCTGACTTGGTCAACTCTGCAGCCTACCGCTTCCGAATTGGAAACAATTCCAAACAACTCCCTATTCATGCCTTTATAAAACCTACGTGCTCCCCGGTTTTAATTAACCAAAGCCAACACCTTTTCCGCCCCTGGCTCGTGCAACAAAGGCAAATAATTAATAATCAGTGCATATAGGCTTAATTTTTGACCCGTTCAATTTTTAAGGCATGTTTCATTTTGTTTATTTTTGATCAACCTACTTGCTTATTTGTCGAAAATAAAAAGAAGGTAATCATTAAATAGATGCGCGAAATACAGGTTCCGCCCCACGGGCGCCTTTTTCGAATACAGTTCAAATCAAATCGTTCCAGACGATACATACAAAAAAAGAGAGAAAGAAAGCAGTAAAGGGAGGACTACTCCGAGTCCTGCTCGTCATCCGAGCACTCGACGCACTGCTCCGCCGCTGCCGGATCCGTCGCAAACAGGAACTCGCCAAATTCCTCCAGGCGGGAATATGCAAAAGGCCTCCTCGGCATCCGCGAACTCGAAGACTCTCTCCTCTCGTGCCCCGAGTGCGAAGGAGGATGAGCTCCAAACCCAGCCGTTCCACCCGCGAACTGGCCAAATCCCTGTGCAAAGTCCTCCCCACCAGCCGTGGGAGCAGGCGAACCTCTCGGCCTAGACGGCCTCGGCTCACGAACATCCACGCTCCTCCGGGAACTGCACCGCATGAACGCCACGAGCCTCCTAGCGTAGGCGGCCCACCCGTCCACCAGCCTCATAGCGTCGTTGTACGTACGGCCAGACACCTGCGAACCAGGAAGGTCATTAGAAGACGAGCAGAAAGTACAGATGCAACATTTGCAGAATGCTACTATCAAATGCAGAAAATCAAAAAGTGCTCACCGAAGCATTGGGGTCAACCCTGTATCGTGGTCTCGGCTCATCCGGAATCGGGATCACCAGCCGCCTGCGCGAACCATCCCGGCCCTCCAAATGCGCCGGCCCTAGCGCGTGGGAGCGGGAGATCTCGGGGATATCCAGGGCCATCGCCCTCCCTGTGCTGCACCTGTGGGCTCCTCAGCCTCATCCTCAAGAAAGTCTCATAGTCGGCCCCCGCTATGACGTACTCGGTGTAGAACACACCCTGTCTATATCTCTCCAACTCCTCCATCGGCATCTCCAGAGGATGCTGCATGTGCATAGGAGGATCCACCGGCACCAACGGAATGGACCCCGGGCCGTGCTGACGGGTCACCCGCTCCCCCAGATACATAGCGTCGCAATGAAGTCCCACCAGGAGCTTCCTCCGCCGCGTCACCTCGCTAGCAATCTGAACCGCGACAGTGTGGAACCGACTCCACCAGGTCAGCTGGATCCTCTCAGAGAACTCCCGGTCCAGGGCCTGGGACACCTCCTCGTATGACACCCGAGTACCCACTCTCGACGAGACCGGCCTCTTCGCTCTCTTCTGCCAAACCAGCATGGCAGGGAACAGGGGTCTATATGCCTCCCTAATGTCCCACTCCTGCGGACTGAACACCTCATAGCACCAGACCTGCCAAGCAAATGGAAAGTTATGTCAGCTACAGAGCAGATACATACGAGTACATAAAAGAGACAAGGAAGAGAAAAAGACGTGAACTTACATCCAAGACAGGTGTGAAGCAGCTCAGGGAGTTCTCCTCTCCCCGTGAGAACCTGTCCAAGGAATGGTAGAGCTCGGCCAGTCCAGCCTCCCCCCATGTGAACCCCCTCACGACATCCAGATCTGTCAGTGACCCGAGCAGAGGGAAGTGACAGGATGTATCAGAAGTCGGGAACAAAGTCACTGACAACGCGAACCAAATGAACCCTCGAGCCAGGCGCTCCGCGGTCATCCTCAAAGATCCAGCCAAATAATCGGCGATACCTGCCCACAGATGCCTCTCCATCGGCCTGTACCGAATGCCTAAGCCCCTGGCATCGGTAATATCAAAACCCAGCAGCTCAGACAACTGCTCCAGGGTATAACCGTCAATCTACACCAGCGTGTTGCCATAGGTCGGCAACCCAGTGATAGCAGCAAAATCCGTGGGAGTCACCGTCGCCTCCCCCCCACCTAAAATGGAAAGTATGGGTCGTATCCCACCAATACTCGCTCAGAGCTACGTACATAGACCTGGCCCTCGGCGTCGCAGCTATCGCAGCTACCGCACTGATAAACCCAGCCAATCCGGAGTCAAGCACCAGCTGCCGTGGACTCCTCTCTCCCTCTTGAGCCGCGTCCGGGAAGACCTCCCACAACGCTCGCACTGCCTCGAAGGCACCCCGACTCTTCTGATTGTGGGTATCAACCGTCCCTCGCCCCTGCAGGTGAACAAGACCATAGCAACATCAACAGAATGCACGAACGCATGTCAGAATGATGCAATGCAATGGCGGTTCTTATTCCTTTCCTAAAATACTTCCATCTCGGTTGGAATATTGATGGTCCAAGATTTCAAATCTTTCGAAAATTCTGTCGAATCCGGAACTTTCAAAATCTTTCGAAAACTCCGTCGAATCCGGAACTTTCAAAATCTTTCGAAAACTCCGTCGAATCCGAAACTTTCAAAATCTTTCGAAAACTCCGTCGAATCCGGAACTTTCAAAATCCTTCGAAAACTCAGTCGAATCCGGAACTTTCAAAATCCTTCGAAAACTCCGTCGAATCCGGAACTTTCAAAATCTTTCGAAAACTCCGTCGAATCCGGAACTTACAAAATCCTTCGAAAACTCCGTCGAAACCGGAACTTTCAAATCTTTTCGAACATTTCGAAAATTTACTCCGTCCCGAATTAAAGCTACTTTAATTTTGGAAAATGCATCTAGACATGGAATTTTGCAACCAAAATTTTTATGTCATCTACCCATGGTGTCAATTGAACTACATCCTAGTCAATTTCGACAAAGGTTCATAGCAAAGTCAAAAGCCCCAAATTCGGGCACCAAAATCCCTAGCTCATTCCTAATTAAATTTCTAACATTTAAAGAATGCACATTCTTAAAATTAATGGAATTTGAAGGAAGCTTACTTGTCTCTCGATCCCTCCTTTGGAATTGTGTCTCTCCCTAGCCGGGTAGAACTCCGCCGGATTCAATGGATGAATAATGGTTCGAATGGTCCGAACCAACCGCGTTCTTTCGTCATCGGTCCTTCCATGACGAGCCATTGGTTCCCAATCACCTTCCATAGCGATTTTCCTTCACAAATCTGAGCAAATCTCACAATTTGGTTGAGTTTTTCTCTCTTTTTCTCTCCTTTCCGTCGGAAATAATGGAAGAAAATGTTTGGCTTGCGTCGGACTTGGAGCTGATTTTAGCCTGGTCAAACTCAGTCCAAGTCCGGTCAGACTCCTACTGCAATTTAAAAAGATTCTTTCCAATTCATCCCCTCAACTTTGGGCAATTTCAATTTTACCACTTTTGGCCCCCAAAAGTGTAAAATTTCCCCCCCAGTTAGTTTTCACTAACGCTCGTCTCCAGACGTTAAATTCCCAGTTAGTTTTCACTAACGCTCGTCTCCAGACTTTAAATTCCCAGTTAGTTTTCGCTAACGCTCGTCTCCAGACGTTAAATTCTCAGTTAGTCCTCACTAATGCTCGTCTCCAGACGTTAAATTCTCAGTTAGTTTTCACTAACGCTCATCTCCAGACGTTAAATTCCCAGTTAGTTTTCACTAACGCTCGTCTCCAGACGTTAAATTCTCAGTTAGTCCTCACTAATGCTCGTTAAATTCCCAGTTAGTTTTCCCTAACGCTCGTCTCCAGACGTTAAATTCCCAGTTAGTTTTCACTAACGCTCGTCTCCAGACGTTAAATTCCCAGTTAGTTTTCGCTAACGTTCGTCTCCAGACGTTAAATTCCCAGTCGACGTTTGACGCTCAAACGCTCGCGCCCGTCTCCAGACGTTAAATCCTCAGTTAAAGTTTGACATTTCAAACGCTCAACCATGTCTCCGAACATTCCAGTTACAATTTCGTCTCCAGACGTTAAATTCAATCCTCAGTTGACGTTTGACATTCAAACGCTCACTTCAATCCCCAGTTGACGTTTGACATTCAAACGCTCACTTCAATCCCCAGTTGATGTTTGACATTCAAACGCTCAATCCTGTCTCCGGACATTCCAGGTACAATTCCGTCTCCCGACATTAAAATTTCTAATCGTTTTCACCATCATTCATTTCCCCGGCAGCCGCAATAAGCCCAAACCCCACGGCACGAACGCCTTGCAACAATCCCTCTTCGGCCATCTTCGTAAGCCCGAATATCTTTTCACTTCAGCAAGTGAACACATATCTCCCCGGCCGCCAGTCGTAAGCCCGATCGTCCCACCTCAGCGGCAGCTGCAATAAGCCCGAACCCCAAGGCACGAACGCCTTACAACAATCCCTCTTCGGCCATCAAGGTAAGCCCGAATGTTCACCCCAGCAGGATCCTAAAGAAGAAACGTCGATCCTTCCGAGTTGTTAATGTAAGTGCTCCAATTTGAGCTTGTTAGTATTTTCGTTAGAAAATTAACGAAAGTTATGACATTTCTACAATTCCTAACATTCCTAACATTTCTAACCAAGCAAGGGAAAAGTGGACATTGTTATTTAAGGATAAACCAAGAAAGGAATCCTAAAAAGAAAAAGAAATTAAAGAAAACCAAAAATAGAAACTGCTGGAACAAAAACTGGCTGTTTAATTTGATTTTTTTTGAAAATATTCCCCTTGTCCAAAGCCTGAAGCAGCATTTAATGAACAGTGCACGCTGAAGGACATATCCGCGCGGACATGATTGCAATTTTCAGAGGGCTATAAATTGAGGCCTTCAGTCTCAGAAACTAAAGAGGAAAAAACACAATTCACTCACAGCAACAGCACCTTGGCAAAAAATATGGAGAAAACAGTGGGAATTCACTTGAATTGCCACCATTTTCTCTTCAATCTTTCCCAAACCCCACTCACTCAAAATACTTTCAAAACAATCTCATACATACTCTCATACATACACCAATCCAAGCTCAAATCACCCCTTAGGAGGAGGATTAGAGAGAAAACATAGAGGACTTAAGTGTTATCTACTTGTTTTCTCTTTGACCAACTCTATCATCAAACCCTAAACACATTCAAGTCTTGAATCCACCCAAACACCAAATATTGATACTCCTCAAGTCAAAAACCAAATCTTGATACTCCTCAAGTCAAATTCCAAGCCTAGGAAGATAGGGTGTCACCATTGGTAAAGCCCTCCTTCTCTAAACCCTAAAACTCCCTTTTAACTTCTTGTTCATCTTGTTCTCCTTACTTTGATTTACTTTATGTCTAGTTTAACTTAAATCTTGACCTAAGATGGTCATCTTGATGTTCATCTTCATGAATGACCATCTCAAATGGTCCACATTTTAAATCTCTAGTTGATTTTTCTCTTTAATTTCATCTCTACAAAATTCCCCTTCCCAAGCAAATGAAATGCTTAAGTCCTAATGTACCCCAAGGATGGTTTGATATAGTAGATCACCACTAAAATTTCTAGTGACTACTAATCAAAACCTAGGGAAATGGGGAAAAGCATGGATGCAAAACCCCCTTTAAAATCACATTTTCCTTCTTGAGAAGTTGCTGTCCAGTAGCAATTTTCTAAGACCTCAGTCCATTGTCTAAATTTTTGGATACAGATAAAATTGGAATTTGGTGTTGACTACAAAACACTTTTTGTATCTAAAATCTAGAGCTTTCTAGAAATATTTTTACTTTATTTTTTACGTGAGTAAAACTCCATTTTTCAAATTTTCCTTTAAAGGTCAGTTCATCAGTCTCTGGGAGTCCAGATCTCACATCTGATATTTCCAGAAGGTTATGGGTCCTCAAATCATCTCCAAAATGAAAAGTTATTTTACAGAAATATTATTTAAGGTGTTTTGAATATTTTTTATTCTCGGACTTTTCCCAGATTCTGGATTTTTCAAGCCCTAAAGTCCATTTCAAAATTAAGTGTCCACTGCCTTTTTCATTCTGGCAGAAATGGTTTCCAACTTCCAAAAATCTTTTGAGTACCAAAATTAAACCCAAAAATCACACCAAAAATCATGGGATCTGTCCTAAGTCTAATAAAGGATTCCCAATTTTTACTTTCCTCAGTTTTAACTTATTTTGGCCAAAGTAACACACACACGCACACACACACAAACAAATGGTTTTTAGCTTGGAAGACTCGTTTTATGAGGCATTCCGGGTGCACACTAACGTCCTTCCCGGCGTGTAACGTGACCTTCGAACCCAAATTTCTAATCTCGGGCATTTTTCAAAGTTTTGGCCCTTAAAACAAAAATGGCGTGGTGACTCCGTTTGATTTCAAAAAATCGGGTACATCACAGTGGCGACTCCGCTGGGGATAAATAAGCTTTTACAAAAAAAAATGATATTTGGTATATTGGTGGAAACCATTAAACTTCCCGTTATCGCCTCCTAACATGAGTCGGGGATAAATTGTGGTTTAACAATCCCACGTACCGGTATCATCGTTTTCAAAAACAAGAAAAGCTTTTGAGGGTCAAGCTTCCGTCCCGGCTTTAAAAATCATTTGTTGTGTGTGTTGATTTTTGCACATTTTCGTGTTGTTTTGGCTGCCTCGGAAAAAGTCAAAATTTTGACTGTCAGAATCATGTCCCTAACTGTCGGAATTTTTGTGCTTATGTGCTTATGTGCTCATTTCAAAAAAAAAATTCAAAAAAAAAAAAATTTCAAAAAAAAAAAGAAAATTTTCAAAAAAAAAAAATCATGCATCAATCTTTTTAAGATACATGAAAAATTTCTATTTTACTCAGAAAAAGAAGATAGACTGCTTGCACACTACGCGCACGTGACCGTACACTGCACACTACGTCCCTAACCCGGGGAAATCCTTGTCGCGGCCCGTTTGGTCTTATTACGCCTCTCGGTGTAAGCACAGGACTACCCAAACATCCCATGGAGCCTCGTGTCGACCATGCACTTGTCCGTGACGCACTTTTTCCGAGACCCGGTTGGTTTTTAGTTTTGTCTATGTCATGCCCTGTCTGTGTATAGACCTTTCCTTTCAAGCCTTTTTCGGCACACCGACTCGATATCTTTCGGGGACCCTAATCAGTCGAAGCTCTGCCGGTTTCCCGCCGCAGACTTTGACCAAGATATTGACCGGCGCCTTGACTTCGGCTCTGACTGGCACAAATTATACACTGACTCTCAGCATGACACTAAGTCATCAAGGATTAATGATTATTCCATGCCTAATTACGGCTTAACTGACGACAAGTCAAGATCAATCGTGGACATTTATCAGTCCCAATCATGCCGACTTTTTGTCGAGCCCTCGGACATGATCTTGACTTTGACGTCAACTTTGTCCGTAATTTACATCGAATGCTCGTTAAGAATCGATCACCCGCCAGACTTTTAGGATCGTTTTTCTTTCGGTCGGTGGGACCCGCTTGCCCTATAGGACCCTCGCCCGGGGCTGTCCACCCTGGGAGGTCGAAATACAGGTGGAATACGAGGGGCTTATAGACGTAGTGACGGGGCCCACTGATCCAGGATCCAGAATAGTTTGCGAAAAAGAAGAGAAATCTTTTCCAACCGATTAGGTTAATAAAACATGTTTTAAGTAAACAGGAATAAATAACCGCATGTTGCATGAGCCCAAAGCCCAAACACTTACCCTTCTTCAATTCCCAGACATCTAAACCCTCGTGTCTTTCCCCCGCAGCTCCTCACAAAGGTTGGTTCCGGACTCCGGGTCACCGTTTGATTAGTTGGGAAGAGTCAAGCGCGTCATCAGCCTCGCCGTTTATTCCGACTCTGGGTTTTAGAATGTCTGCATCAGCCGGTAATGATGGGGATAACATCACTCCGCCTCCCGGGATCCCTCGCATGCACTAAAGATTGGATCCAGTTGGTAGAACAGATGAGACTTCGACATGAGGCTCAAATTGACGACCTTCTGGGGGTTGTCACAAGTCATGGTCTGACTATCAGTCTCAATTTCGATGGCACTTTTACCGCAAAGAGGAAAGAAGGTTCTCCTCCCATTCTTAATCATCATATCAAGATGCTACCCCAAGATTCCTATGTCTCCACCGCCGGGACTCCCGCCCGTCGACCTACAGGGCAACTGGCCCCCAAACAAAGAATTCAAAGGGTCACCATTCCAACAGCGGCCGGGGACGAAAGAGTTCGGGCATACCGTCGGCTATCCCTCTCAAAGTGATACCGATCCCGCAGATATCAGCATTTGAGTAGTGAAGATCGGGAAACAAAGTGGAGGAAATATGGTCAGCCATTAAAGCTCTTGAGGAACGCCGTAACAAACAACAAGCTCGGATTGAAGAGGTCACACGCCATTTCGGGACATTAACAATCTCCCAACCGATCGGGGCTCCCCGAAGGACAAACATATGCCTGTTCCCTCGACCTTAATACCTCTCATTACCCCGCAGAGTCCAACCATTTGCTTCAGTATGAGCCCAACAAATGGATCTTCCTGACTCAGCTCAACTCAAAGTCATTCCAAAGACCGCCAACCCGAGGTCCCAAATCCACCACCACCGTAGAACACATTTGGTGGGATATCTCGTAATCGTCCCGACCGCCTTGAAAGGGACTATCAAGACTGGATCCACGAGGACCGTCCTCCTAAGAAGAAGAAAATTTCCTCCCAGTAAATTGAAAGAGAGGTTCGAGGCCGGTGATACCAAGATGTGGGTACGCTCGGGGAGCCATCTCGGGGATTTGATTACTATGTACTCTACTCCAAATGCCTTTTCCCCAAAGCAAACAGGATAGAAAAGCCAAAAGCCTTGCCAACGATAGAATTGAGACCCTCGGACACCCGAATATCAGATCCGGGTAATCTTACCGCTAATCGAAATCTATCCCCCAAGGGATCGCCTAAGATTCGCTTGTCCAGCCTCCCGAGTGCATACCGACAAAGAAAGACCAACGCCCAGTTTGGCGCTCCCACTCAATCAACATGTTGACCGGAGATGGCAACCGCCACAAAAGGCCTCAAGTATAACCAGTGGGCTTCAAAGAAAGGTTCTACCTCGCAAGAAAAAGGCACTAAGTGATCGGCTTGATGACTCTCTTTCTCCGCACAAGCACCAAATCTATGATCCCCGCCTATATGGTAGCATGATTACCTTCGCGACGAAGATTTGCCAAGAGATGTTTCCCAAAGACAATGAAGCTTTGTACATCACCATTAAGCTCAACACCGTGTCGCTCCCTGGAGTATTGGTGGATAATGGATCGGCCATTAATGTCCTTCCCCTTAGCATGATGCGGGCCCTGCGCATCAATGAAAGGCATATGATCCCATTTACCCGGATTATCAAGGCCTATGACGGCTCATCTCGTCCCATCCCGGGACAAGAACTCGGGAACTCGGTACGAAACCCAAATGGTGCCAGCAAAGTTCCATGTAATGGACATCCCATCCGAGTTCACAGCCCTATTAGGACGCCCTTGGTTGCATCACATGAAAGCCATAGCTTCCACCCTCCACCAATGCGTCAAATTCATTAACTGACAAGGGGACCTTGAGGTCATAAGGGGTGATAGTTTCCTCATAGGGAACGAAGGCGAGACCATCACTAAGCATGCTCTTAGCCAGACACCGGGGCTACCTCCTCCGAATTGACCAAGGGACTATCGGGGCAAGTCTCATCAGAATCCCCCAGAATCCGGTGATGCCAATTATGTCAACGCACTCAAGCGACCAGACTCCGAAGAAGTTCGATTCATCAAATTCAATTGTCATTTCCAACATTTGGAGGCATACTGGAAGGAAACATTGAAAACCGCCATGATACAGGCACACAAACCCCTGGTCCCTAATCACAGCTTTGTCACCATTCTTCAAACCCACTCTCTGACCCTGCCAAGCCAGGAAATTTTCATGATAAAGATCGACAAGAATCGTCATACTCAACTCGAATCTATGAACGTCGTGTGGGACGTCCTCCTTGCTGAACTGCCTGCTAAGCCTTTCCGCTCAAGCATGGGGCATGAGATTTTTCCAAGAAGACACCAAGGCGCAATACGCCCTTACACCGGATTGAACGGTCGATTGTGACGAGATAGAGTTCCCTGCACTGAGGATGCGGCGAAGATCCCTACATTCATATGCTCGGTTTTGCACCTGACACAATTGATCCTGGTTCGTAGAAAGAGATGATAGCAAGGATCGAGGAAGGAGGACAGAAACAAGATAACCCCCGAGTCATGAGGTCACCGACAAGAATGCCGCTAAAGAATTGGGAAACTCTCGTGCCCGTCCGCGACCAAAGAAGAAATGATCACCAAACTTGGATTGGTCCCCCATCCCTTTGTGTCAACCTTTGTAAAGTCCTCTGAGTCTCTCATTGTTGAGTTTGAGTCTTCCGAGTCGTCCGATGGCCTCACGCCTGAAGATCACGAAATTGTAGCCAATACTGTATTCCCTTTTATTCTCAATGAAATGACGAACCTTTCTGAGTATCCCTTAATTGCCACTTTAACTAATGATGAATTAACTAATAATCTAAAAACAGTTAATAACGATTCACTAGATGAAGAAGCAGACACATTAAATGAACAATATATCAAAGAAATCTTTAAGCAGGTTGTCCGGAAAGAGGAAAATCGAGCCCAAGCTGCCGAAGAGATTTTGACAAGTGTAAATTTGGGAACTGCGGAAGAGCCTAAAGAGACGCAGATTGGTAGTTTCTTCGAAGGGACTGAAAGGGATGCCCTAATTGAGTTGTTAAAAGAATTCGTGGATGTGTTTGCATGGTCCTATAAAGATATGCCAGGCCTCGATCCTTCCATAGTTGAGCACCGAATATCGCTCGACCCAGAAGTCAAGCCAGTAAAGCAGAAGCTAAGAAGAATTAAGCCCGAATGGTCCCTACAAGTGAAAGAGGAGATAGAAAAGATGCTCAGAGCAGGGTTTATCAGGGTCATTGAATATCCTACATGGCTCTCCAACATAGTAACAGTGACCAAGGCTAACGGGAAGATCCGGTGCTGCGTAGACTTCAGAGACTTGAACAAAGCCAGTCCAAAGATGATTTCCCCCTGCCAAACATTGATATTTTGGTAGATTCCACGGCCAACCATGAAGTTAAATCCTTCGTCGACGGTTTTGCCGGTTACAACCAAATCAAAATGGCAGAAGAAGATCAAGCCAAAACAGCCTTCACAACCCCTTGGGGCACATACTGCTACACGGTCATGCCGTTCGGACTAAAGAATGCTGGGGCTACGTACCATAGGGTAGCTACAGCCCTGTTCCATGATATGATCCACAAAGAAATCGAGGTTTATGTGGACGACATGATAATACACTCCAGAGGATCAGATGGCCAACACTTTGTTGATTTGAGAAAATTCTTCGGCCGCCTCCGAGATCACAGCATGAGATCGAATCAGCCTAAATGCACCTTCGGTGTAAGATGAGGCAAGGTGCTAGGATATATGGTGACGTAACGGGGAATCGAAGTAGACCCCGGAAAATCAAGGCCATAGTCGAAATGAAGCCACCTGACACCGATGTAAGTGAAATCCTTCATGGGAAGACTGCAATACATAAGCCGCTTTGTAAATCAGCTGACCTCAATCTGCGAGCCGATCTTCAAGCTGATGAAGAAAAATGCTTACACAAAATGGACTCCAGAATGCCAACTCGCTTTTGAACAGATCAAGGCGTACCTCGTGAATCCCCCGATTCTTTGCCCACCACATCAGCAAAAGCCGCTATTGCTATATCTAACTGTCACGGATACAAAGAATTGGGGCTATGCTAGCTCAAGAGAAGAAAGATTCCAAGGTCGAAAATGCCATCTATTTCGTGGAGCGTAAAGCTTCAGTGGAAGCGAACTCAATTACTCGCTTGTGAAAAGACTTGCGCAGGTTTGGTCTGGGTAGTGGGAAAGTTGAAACACTACATGCAGTCTCACCCGATATATCTCGTCTCAAGGATAGACCCCATCAAATATCTGTTCAACAAGCCTTCCATCTCTATGAGGTTGGCAAAATGGTCATTCTTTTTGGCTGAATACGACATCACTTATGTTTCAAGGAAGCCCGTAAAAGGACGCATAATGGCAGAACATTTGGCCGATTTCCCAAGTGATGAGTCCCGAGGACATGAACCCCAATTTCCCTATGATGGAATCTTTGCTCTAGAAGGAGAAAATCGCTGGCAACTCTTCTTCGACGGGGCGTCAAACAAAAGGGGGAACGGAATAGGAATGCTTCTGGTCGATCCTGCTGACGAACACACCCCCATAGCAGTAAGGTTGAACTTCGAGGTCACCAACAACGCTGCTGAATATGAAGCTTACATAGCCGGGTTGGAAGCTGCCCTTGAAAGAAATATCAAGGAATTGGAGGTGTATGGTGACTCTGCCCTCATCATCAATCAGGTCTCTAACAAATGGAAGACCGTAGACCCGGGTCTGCAGAAATATCACACTTACATGGAAGAGCTAGTAACTCAATTCAAGGAGATCAGCTTTCATTACTTGCCCAGAGATCGCAACAAATTTGCAGACGCTCTGGCAACACTAGCCTCCCTCGTTGAAATGCCCGAAGGGAAGTTCGTCAAACCATTCAGAGTCTGGAGAAGAGAAAATCCCGCTTATTTCTTTGAAATCGAAGCAGAGGCCGAACCGGCCAGTGATCCCTGGTACACTCAGATCTATCAGTACCTGAAGAACGGAGAAGCCTCCTTCAAAAATGAAGATGGGGAATATAAAGAAGGGATCAAAGCAAAGAGCCTCTCAGCCCTGAAGCGACTCGCCTCCCATTATGTTTTTTGGGAAACATGTTGTACAAGAAGCGTTATCAAGGCCCCCTCCTGCGATGTATCGGCAAACAAGAGGCTACCGAACTCATGAAAGAAATACATGGTGGTACCTGCGGCCCCCACATGAATGTTCGAGCTCTGATGCAAATCATACTGAGAATGGGGTACTTTTAGATCTCCATGGAAACCGACTGCATCCAGTTCGTCAAAAGCTGCGACAAATGTCAGCGATACTCAAATCTTAATCATTTACCTCCTCACGAGTTATACTGCATGACAACCCCTTGGCCTTTCGTCACTTGGGGAATTGATGTCATAGGCAAAATCACACCATCAGGCAGTAATGGCCACGAGTTCGTCCTGGTAGCTGTGGACTATTTCACCAAATGGGTTGAAGCCAAGTCCTATAAAATCCTCAACTCAAGGAAAGTAGCCCTCTTCATCAAAGAGAACATCATATGTCGATAAGGGTTACCAGCCTAAATCATCTCAGATATTGGATCCCAATTCGAAGGGGAATGTGAAAGGCTGCTGGCAGAATTCCGAATAACCCGTCACAAGTCATCTCCCTACAGGCCCCAAACCAACGGAGCCGTCGAGGCAGCAAACAAGACTTTGGAAAACATCATCCGGAAAATGGCTGTCCGAGGCAGAGATTGGCCCGAGAAGCTACACCTGGCACTCTGGGGCTACGTAACATCGATCGAACGACAACTGGGGAAACACCGTTTGCCCTCACATACGGAATGGAAGCCGTGCTCCCAATCGAATTGGAAATCCCCTCACTCTGTGTGCTGTTGGAAAGCCAGATCAACGAGGTCGAATGGCTCCAAAGTCGCCATGATGAATTGGCCCTGCTAGATGAACGCCGATTGAAGGCCATGGAACACATCCGAGCCTACCAAGGGAGAATGGCCAGAGCCTTTGACAAGAAAGTAAAGCATCGGGAGATCCGAGAAGGTGATCTCGTCTTAAAAGAGAAGCCCCCAGTCCGTATCAACCCCCTCGGCAAATGGGAGCCTGTCTGGGTCGGGCCATACGTCGTCCAGAAGATCTTCTCCGGAGGAGCCATGCAACTTGCAGACCTCGACGGAAATCCTTTTGTACACCCAGTGAACGGTGACAAGCTGCGCAGATACTACGCGTAAAACAAAAAAAAAAAGAAGTCAAAAAAAAAGAAGAAGAAAAAGAGTGCTAAAAGAGTAATACCCAACTAGGTTGAAAACCCAAAAAGGGCGGCCTAGGTAAAAAACAGGGTTGCACCAAAAGAAAACAAAAAAAAACACAAAAAAAACAAAACAAAAAAAAAAACAACACAAAAACAAAATCGACCAGGTTGAACTACGAAGACCTGAGCTCCTCAAAATGAGGGGAACGTAGGCAGCCGGAAACGGTTCGGTCTAAAGCACAAATAAAAGTCATACTTTGACATCAATACACTGATCAGACCATGAAAGCGTCTCGAAAAAACTCTGAAGCAATTCAAATATTCATTACATGTTAAAAGCTTTTTGATGAGTCTAAGCCCAGTTCATTCCTACAACTGGCAACCTGCTAAAAGAAAACTAAGATACATAATCAAACTAATGTGTCTGCTACGACAAGAAAGGGATACTCGGAAACCTCAAGGTCACTCCAAGCCACTCGTACTGGCCTCTCCCCTCTTCTTCCCCCTTCGAGTCTTCTTCTTCTGAACAGGAAAAATGTCGGTCTTCCTCCTACCAAGCTCTGGTATAGGAACATGATCTATCAAACCAGCCTCTGTCAGGGCCCTGGTAGCCCTAGCATCATCTCTCATCTCCTGTAGCCGGGCTGGTAAAGTAGGAGTCCTCCTCTCCTGTCTCTTGACATAAGCCTCATAGTCGGTCACAACATCTCCACTCCTGTCATGAGGGTTGGCCCTCGCCTCGGCCCTCCTCCTCTCGGAAACTGTCAAGTCCTCCGCACCCACAATGGCCTCACGCCGCCTCAAAATAGCCACCTGAGTCTCTCCCAGATGCCTCTCGTACCAATCCAGGCACCAAGTGGTCAAGAACACAGGTCTCGGACGCCTGAGGATAACCCGAGAAGGAAAGACGTCATACCTCCATGCTCGGGAAAGAAATGGAAACACCGAGGGATCATCCATAGAAGCAGAAGCCACCACCCTGGTGGCTATATCATCAAAATCCTCCAAAGGAACCTGCTCCAGGCCGAACTGTCTCAGAACCAAGGACGGAATATAGAAGCTTGACTGAGAAAGCCCCGGAAGCATGACCACATGAGACCCGTCCTGAAGCACTCTGCGAGTCTCTACCCGCCAACAAGGCACTGACCATCTGATATCTTCTGTCTGGCGACCATCCATCCAACGCTCCCATGAGCCCTGATCATCAAAATCTACAGCAACCCCTCTCCTGGCGAATGTCCAAGGCTTGATCATATCAGAAGTTTCCCGAAGAATCCCCAAGCGCTCCATCAGCCACAGAGTCAAGAGGAACGGGCTACCCCCGTGCATATACCGTCTCCCAGTAGCCAGCATATCGAGAGCATGAAAAGTCTCCCCCAGGATCAGAGGTACAACATCTCTGCCCAAGCAACAATGAACGACTACATCCAGCAGGGACCGATGACAGATCCCAAAAGAATAGACCATGAACAAGTTCCCGAACATGCAAAGTGCAAAGGCATCCCAATAGGCATCGTCAAGCAAGCCTAAGCCCCTAAATCTATCAGGGAGACCGGAAATATCAAAGTGATCGGGACTACAGATCATACCTTGTGCTTCCTCCGGGGAAAGATGAAGGAGGTTGCACAATCTGTCAACGAAAGAGGCCCCTCCGGGCAAAGGAACCGCAATCTCTTCCACCTCCGGACCGCCAAGTAAAGCCCGGAATTCTTCGACAGTCGGGACCATCTCATTGTAAGAAAGGCAAAAGACATGCCTTCTAATGTCCCAAAATGAGGAAGAAGCTCTCAAGAGGTCGTAGTCCGGAACCAATTCTTTGAGGGACCATAAGCACTTCACCTTGTACCTTTCTTCAAAGAATGACCTCCTTTCATGCATAATCTCCCGAGACCACTCTTTAAACTTGGTGAAGAATTGCATTTGAGAATTTTGGGACAATTTGGGTGGATTTCTCATGCTCACAATTCTCTCCATGGTTTTTCTCTCCTTCTCCCCGAAAATGGCTGTTTGAACTGGTGGTTGAAGAAGGTATTTGAATTTGAAATAAAGGGAGACCAGATCTGAAGCAAAATTAAAGGACAATGTCAGACGCAGGTCCTGTCCGCGCGGATATGTTTGTCCCCTAAAAAAAAAAATCTTTGCAACAGTCCAAACTGCTGCACCAAAGGAATATTTTGTCCCAGCCAAAGCCTGTCCAAACCAGTTCATACACCAAACATCTACACCCTTGCCAAAAAACCGAGGCTCATGCAACATTGCATTCATACAGCATTGCATTAAAAAAAAAACTAAAAAATAATAAATAACAATAATCCTGAATTAATACATTCCAAAAAAAAAAGAAAAGCAAAAAAAAAATGTGCATAAAAATAAACTGTATCTGTCTAAATACAATCTCAGAAATCAATCTCAAAATATCAGTCTCGAAGGATCGTCAGTCAGAGTCCTCGGTGGCTGGGCCTTTCCCCCGGTCCCTCTTGCGGCTCGGGCCCGCCTCCTCTGTAGCCATGAAGATCTCGGGCTCAGAATCATCGTCCTCGTCCCCGGAAGAAGGCTCGTCAGGACCAACCGGCACGCTCTGGTACGGCAAGCCAAGATCCGCAAAGAAATCATATCCGAAGGTGAAGGCGTCAGACTCCTGGACGTGCGAAGAAGATCCACCATGCTGCCAGACGTGTCCCTGCCCATAAGGATCTCCGAGAATGACGTGGTCCGAAGGTAGTACCACGCGAGGATCAAGGAGAGGAGAAAGAGGAGTCTCGGAGGAAGTCTCTGAAGGAATAGGGGAAGCCTCCCGCCTGGCAGGCGCCGGCTGTGGTCGCCTCGCTCTAGCCCGAGGGGCTCCACAAGCCACCATCCTCCTGATGAATCTCTTAGCCCCGATCACCTGCTTCGTCAGCTTCTCCACGACCACCTCCGGAAACTGCATGAAAGCAAAAGCGTCAGAAACAGTCGAAGCAAAAAAATGATGAAAGGAAAGAAAAGAAAAGACAGAAGCAAAAAAAGAGGTGGGAAGGAAAAGCCGTACCTTCATACCTGGACGAGGTCGGAAAGCTCGTGGAAGCCGCACAGGCTGAGGGATCTGCACCCTCAATCGGACCCCATCCTGGACATATGAAAAGTCCGTCCGAGGGTACCGCGGGACCCCTAACCCCTCTCTATCCAGAACCTGGGGCGTCCTCAGCCTCCTCAAGACAAATACTGGATACGGCTCAATCGCCACAAATGCCGAGAAGTGCTGGCCGCCCCGGTAATCATCCCAGGTCACAGATCTCTCACTAGGGTGCATCATGTCGGCAGGAGGCTCCATCGGTGTCAATAGAGGCGAATTCACGCCATGCTGGCGCGTCACCCTCTCCCCCAGATAATAGGCGTCGCAAGTCAAGCCCCTCAAAATCCTCCGCTGCACGGTCCAAATCTCAGCGCCCTTCAGCTGCGCCACATCGAAATGATCCCAGGGATAAAATATCACCTCCTCATCCGTCTCAGCCCTCGTCAAAGGAAGGCAATCCGAGTACCTGAGGGTCGTGCGCCCCCTAGAACCTTTCTTCTCTCGGGCATGCTTGGACCAGGAGCGCATGGCCGGATATGCCCCGATATACTCCGCCGGCTGCCGCCACATCGTGACGTGGAAGAACTCACAAAACCATGCCTGCGAAAGATAAAGTCGATTAAGTGCGGAAAAGAATGCGTGCTTAAAGAAAAAGGGAAAGCAAAAAAGAAAGCTTATACCTCCGGATCAAACTCGAAGCAGTAGAAGGAGCTCACAGCCTTCCGGCTGTATCTATCAAGAGCAAAGTAAAGCTCTGCCAGCCCGGCCTCTCCCCAGGAGACCTCTCCAGCCATCTCCACATCCTCCAAACTCCTCAGCAAAGCAAACACCGCCGTCCCCTCGGCATGTCCAAAAAGAGTGCTCGAAAAAGCAAACCATAAAAAGGCCCTAGCAATTTGCTCAGCGCCTATCCTCTCATCCCCAGCCTTGTAGCTCCCGATGATCTGCACAATCTTCCCATAAACCACGGCATACTCCATCCCCATCCCCTTTTTGGGAATGGGGGTAAATCCCAGAAGAGCCTGCAGGTCCACGTCGCTGTAGCCGTCCCGCCACTCAATGCTGCGTCCATTGAAGGACAGACCCGTAATCGCAGCGTAGTCGGAAGGCGTAACCGTAGCCTCGCCCCAGAAGAAGTGAAATGTGTGGGTCGCATCCCACCAATGCTGCGCCAAAGCAAACATCAGGCCCTTGCTCTTAGGGAACTTAACCAACCCCCTCAAGCACTCAATGAACTCGTATAGCCCGGTCTCAACAACAATCTGTCTCGGACTCATCAAAGCTCCTCGGCCCGCAATCGGAAGCCGGTCCCACAGGTCAACTACAGACTCCACTGATCCTCGAGTCTTCATCTTATTCAGCTGCTCCGTCACGTAGTTGTTTCCGCCCTGCAATAAAAAAAAGAGAGAAAATGTCAAAAAAAAAATTTGCAGAAAGCATATACATGCATCATGCAACACAAAGTTTTGAAGAAAATTCGGCAGCATAACAGCATGCAATGAACCTAGCCCCATTTTTCTTGCACAAAAGAAAGCAGTTTTCAGCAAATCCCAATCAACATTCATTCATACATGAAGAAAAAAATTCATACAAAGAGTCGACGGAAGTAAAAACTCCGTCCCATTTTTCATAAAATAACATGCATCATGCGTACATTCATTCATACACGGAATCAATAAATCCGTCCCACTTTTTCAAAAAAAAAAGGGGAGCATGCACACATTCATATCAACATTGCAAGAATCCTACATTGCAACAAAAGAAGTCCGTCCCAAATTCGGGAAATTGTTCATATTTCAAAAAAAAAAAATGGCGAAAATGCCAATTCTTTTCCCAAGCAAAATGCACATTTTGAGTTACCCATATACTCATTGCAAAATGCACAACTTCAAAAATCCAATTTCAGTGTCAAGAACACAATTTTTCGAAATTCAAGTCATAATTTTCGAATTTTTCATTAAAATTTTCGGATACAAAAAAAAATGGCAAAATGCCAATTCTTTTCCCAAACAAAATGCACATTTGGGTTACCCACAAATTCATTACAATATGCAAAGCATCAAAATCAAATTCCAAGCCCAAAAACATCACCATTTTCGAAATTTTTTCAAAAAAAAAAAATCAAAATTCAACTTCAAACAAAAAATCAACAAAGGGATCAAAAGGATTCGAAGTATACCGTGCGAAGACTCGGATCAGTGGCCCAATGTTACCACGCATCGGGGTAATGCTCCTCCGCAATCGATTGCGAAAGAGAATAATGCCTCCTCATTCGAACGAGCTCCAATCGTCTCTCCGCGACCGGGCCACGTCCTTGGCCTTGAAAAGCACCTCCCACGTGTTCCATTGCTTGAAAATCGAAGAAAAACGGAAGAATTTTGGAGCTTTTTGGACAACAATGGCGGTTTTCTTCTTCTCCCTCGTCTCTCTCTCGTAAAAGCTGTAAATGGGGAAGAGGGAACTGAAAAGGGCGTTGGCCCTCATTTAAAACCCTCTGTACTTCGATCTCCTCCGCGCGGATAGGGTTGTAAGGGTCAAAATGACCCTTTTGCCCTTTAAAATTTCAGGACTCTGCAGTTCAGTCCTCAACTTAACAGAGCTAACCAAAGTTAACCAAAGTCGACCCCCTTTCAAGGAAATCATCTCCGGCAGTCAAACGTAAGACCGATCTCTCCGAGAAAGATAACGAAATCCCGTATCTTTCATCAAAATCATTCCACGGCAGTCAAACGTAAGACCGATCTCTCCGAGAAAGATACGGGATCCCGTATCTTTCATCAAAATTATTCCCCGGCAGTCAAACGTAAGACCGATCTCCCCGAGGAAGATAACGGGATCCCGTATCTTTCATCAAAATCATTCCCCGGCAGTCAAACGTAAGACCGATCTCTCCAAGAAATCCCGTATCTTTCATCAAAATCATTCCACGGCAGTCAAATGTAAGACCGATCTCCCCGAGGAAGATAACGGGATCCCGTATTTTTCATCAAAATCATTCCCCGGCAGTCAAACGTAAGACCGATCTCTCCGAGAAAGATAACAGAATCCTGTATCTTTCATCAAAATCATTCCACGGCAGTCAAACGTAAGACCGATCTCCCCGAGGAAGATAACGGGATCCCGTATCTTTCATCAAAATCATTCCCCGGCAGTCAAACGTAAGACCGATCTCTCGAGAAAGTTAACGGAATTCCGTTTCTTTCATCAAAATCATCAACGGCAGTCAAACGTAAGTCCGATTTCTTCGAGAAAGATAACAGAATCCCATTTCTTTCATCAAAATCACCAACGGCAGTCAAACGTAAGTCCAATTTCTTCGAGAAAGATAGCGGGATCCCGTATCTTTCATCAAAATCATTCCACGGCAGTAAAACGTAAGTCCGATCTCCCCGAGAAAGAAACGAAATCCCGTCTCTTTCATCAAAATCATCAACGGCAGTAAAACGTAAGACCGATCTCCCCGAGAAAGATAACGGGATCCCGTATCTTTCATCAAAATTATTCTCCGGCAGTAAAACGTAAGACCGATTTCCCCGACGAATACGTCTGATTTTTCTCCAGCAAAGGCTAACAAAATCCCCAGCAAAGTTAACGGAATCCCAAAAGCCAACAAAATCTTGAGCAGATTTCGAACTACGAAAGGGCTTGATTCCCGCTAGGGATACGTAGGTAGCCTATCTTTAGGTCCAGCCCCTCGACCAAAACGGTCACCCTCTCCTTCGGAAGCAGACAAAGTCCACCGAAAGGCCATTTTAAATCAAGGTTCGAGGCACCGAAAATGCCATCATCAAGGTTCGAGGCACCTAAAACGCCATCATCAAGGTTCGAGGCACCTAAAACGCCATCATCTCTAGGGTCAAAGACCCGAACTACGACTGGCTTGATTCCTCTTAAGGATACATAGGTAGCCTATCATTAGGTTCAGCCATCCGACCGAAAATGGTCATTCCTATCCCCAGCAGAGCGGATAGCCATCCGACCGAAAATGGTCATTCCTATCCCCAGCAGAGCGGATAGCCACCCGATCGAAAATGGTCACCTCTTATCCCCAGCAGAGTTTCTTTCCAGCAACCGACTGCAGAACTCGCTCATCAGGTTCGAGGCACCTAAAACGCCATCATCTTTAGGGTCAGAGGCCCGAACTACGACTGGCTTGATTCCTCTTAAGGATACGTAGGTAGCCTATTAAATAGGTTCAGCCATTCGATCACTTGATCATCCTGCCAAATATGGAGCCTTACTCTTATCGACGACCCCGCTTCCTTCGAAAGCGCCGTCGCCGAGGGGCTACTGTAAGTGCTCCAATTTTAGCTTGTTAGTATTTTCGTTAGAAAATTAACGAAAGTTATGACATTTCTAACAATTCCTAACATTCCTAACATTTCTAACCAAGCAAGGGCAAAGTGGACATTGTTATTTAAGGATAAACCAAGAAAGGATTCCTAAAAAGCAAAAGAAATTAAAGAAAACCAAAAATAGAAACTGCTGGAACAAAAACTGGCTGTTTAATTTGATTTTTTTTGAAAATATTCCCCTTGTCCAAAGCCTGAAGCAGCATTTAATGAACAGTGCACGCTGAAGGACATATCCGCGCGGACATGATTGCAATTTTCAGAGGGCTATAAATTGAGGCCTTCAGTCTCAGAAATGAAAGAGGAAAAAACACAATTCACTCACAGCAACAGCACCTTGGCGAAAAATAGGGAGAAAACAGTGGGAATTCACTTGAATTGCCACCATTTTCTCTTCAATCTTTCCCAAACCCCACTCACTCAAAATACTTTCAAAACACTCTCATACATACTCTCATACATACACCAATCCAAGCTCAAATCACCCCTTAGGAGGAGGATTAGAGAGAAAACATAGAGGACTTAAGTGTTATCTACTTGTTTTCTCTTTGACCAACTCTATCATCAAATCCTAAACACATTCAAGCCTTGAATCCACCAAACACCAAATCTTGATACTCCTCAAGTCAAACACCAAATCTTGATACTCCTCAAGTCAAATTCCAAGCCTAGGAAGATAGGGTGTCACCATTGGTAAAGCCCTCCTTCTCTAAACCCTAAAACTCCCTTTTAACTTCTTGTTCATCTTGTTCTCCTTACTTTGATTTACTTTATGTCTAGTTTAACTTAAATCTTGACCTAAGATGGTCATCTTGAAGTTCATCTTCATGAATGACCATCTCAAATGGTCCACATTTTAAATCTCTAGTTGATTTTTCTCTTTAATTTCATCTCTACAAAATTCCACTTCCCAAGCAAATGAAATGCTTAAGTCCTAATGTACCCCAAGGATGGTTTGATATAGTAGATCACCACTAAAATTTCTAGTGACTACTAATCAAAACCTAGGGAAATGGGGACAAGCATGGATGCAAAACCCCCTTTAAAATCACATTTTCCTTCTTGAGAAGTTGCTGTCCAGTAGCAATTTTCTAAGACCTCAGTCCATTGTCTTAATTTTTGGACACAGATAAAATTGGAATTTGGTGTTAACTACAAAACACTTTTTGTAGCCAACATCCAGAGATTTCCATAAATATTTTTACTTTATTTTTTTCGTGAGTAAAACTCCCTTTTTCAAATTTTCCTTTGAAGGTCAGTTCATCAGTCTCTGGGAGTCCAGATCTCACATCTGAGATTTCCAGAAGGTTTTGGGTCCTCAAATCATCTCCAAAATGAAAAGTTCTTTTACAGAAACCTTATTTAAGGTGTTTTGAACATTTTTGATTCTCGGACTTTTCCCATATTATGGAGTTTTCAAGCCCTAAAGTCCATTTCAAAATTAAGTGTCCACTGCCTTTTTCATTCTGGCAGAAATGGTTTCCAACTTCCAAAAATCTTTTGAGTACCAAAATTCAACCCAAAAATCACACCAAAAATCATGGGATCTGTCCTAAGTCTAATAAAGGATTCCCAATTTTTACTTTCCTCAGTTTTAACTTATTTTGGCCAAAGTAACACACACACACACACACACAAACAAATGGTTTTTAGCTTGGAAGACTCATTTTACGAGGCATTCCGGGTGCACACTAACGTCCTTCCCGGCGTGTAACGTGACCTCCGAACCCAAATTTCTAATCTCGGGCATTTTTCAAAGTTTTGGCCCTTAAAACAAAAATGGCGTGGCGACTCCGTTTGATTTCAAAAAATCGGGTACATCACAGTTAATAACGCCAGTATAACACAACTGTTCCCATCATTGCCGCCCTATCCCCAGCAGGATAAACCTGGCCGTCATCGTAAGCCCAGCACCCAAGGCACGAACGCCTTCATCTCAGGATAAGATCATCCTCTCGGAGAACTCCGGTTTGAGGCGCCACACGCCCTCGTATGTTTCAGCAACTCCGGTTTGAGGCGCCACACGCCCTCGTATGTTTCAGCAACTCCGGTTTGAGGCACCACACGCCCTCGTATGTTTCAGCAACTCCGGTTTGAGGCGCCACACGCCCTCGTCAGTATCAGCAACTCCGGTTTGAGGTGCCACACGCCCTCGTAAATATCAGCAGCTCCGGTTTGAGGCACCACACGCCCTCGAGGGTTTCAGGAATCCCAGGTTCAGACGCCTCACAATAGTCTCCATTCAGGTTCGGGTACCTCGCAATGGTCTCATTCAGGTTTAGACGCCTCCCAACAGTCTCGCTCAGGTCAAGATCCCCACGCGCGGCCCTTGCACCTACGAACTACGATCGGCTTGATTCCCGTTCGAGATACGTAGGAATCCTTTCGCTAAGGGTCCAGCCAGCTGACCGCCCAGGTCTTTCAAAGTAAGGCATCCAGATTTGGATCCTTATCTTTTTCAATGACCCCACCTCCTTCGGAGGAGATGTCGCTGAGGGGCTAACTGTAAGTACCCAAATCCGGATCGTCAAAATCCGTCAGAAAGTTAACCGAAATCCGTTAACTGGCCCGCTCCAAGTTAAGCTCCCCGTTGCCAAGCCAACGAGACGTCCCATGACTGCCCCGTGCATCCCGACGTCGAAACGTACTTAACACGTGTCATCGCACGTAAAAGTACGGCTTTCCCTGAAAAATGCACTTTCCGGCACTTTCCGGGGGCGTTTCGGACATTTTCCAGACTGTTATTTTAAAAAACGGACAAAACCGGGACCCGGGAACGAACTGCCACACATTTGGTGAGTCATGGGACACGTGGCAGCCATGCCACAGCCCTCCCATCACCCTTCAATTAGAAATCAAAGGGAAAAGACTAAAATACCCCTGGTAAGCAGTCTAAGTCCGGCCGGACACCCTGTGCAAACTTTCTGAAATTGCCAGCAAGCCCCTCAAAGTTCCAAAATACCACAAAACCCTGGAAATCAGTCTAAGTCCGTCCGGACTCTTACTGCATTTTTCACCCTATAAATAGGAGGGCTGTCAAAGCCAAAACGACAACATTTTTCACTCCAAAAGTCACTTCACCCACGGCCCAAATTGAGTTTCACCCCTCCCGAGCTCCCGTTTTGTCTCGATTCGCGTGAAACTTCCGTATTTTGATCAAAAACGCCCCTCACCACTCTGAAACACCTTTCCAAACTACTTTCCGTGTCCCGTACACACCCCCGAGCCAAAGGAGTCGACCCTAGCCATAGGTATAACTCCCTCTCTCTAATCTCTCATTTCGTCTCGGTTTACGTGCCAGTCGCTACAACCGTTTCGAACCACGTTATTGAAATGTAGACGCCTCCGTCTAACGGGGTCCGATACGTTTTAGCCCCTCGATCCTCTTCTCTTCCCGTAAGAGAAGTAATCACGGGTTAAAACGGCGTTCCAACCCCGTTCCGTTTACTTTTTATGTCATTTAATATTCCGGATTGATCGATCCGTCGATCGTCATTTACTTTCTGTCATTTACAATTCCGAGCCGTTTTGGCTCGTTGATCGTCATTTACAATTCCGAGCCGTTTTGGCTCGTTGATCGTCATTTATGATTCCGGATCGTTTGATTCCGTTGACACTGCTTTAAATACTGTCATTTACAAAGTCCGACCCGTTTGGATCGTGATAGTATTTACTTTTCAAAGTCCGAGTCGCAACCCAATTCGTTTATTGCAAATCATTTAATACATTTTTTTCCGTAAAAATCGTTAACAATGTAATGCCCGGTTCAAAACCGGAGTTCGTCCATCGAACTCTCTTTCAAAAACGCGCGAAATGACGTTTGGCATCCGAACGCTCATCTTCAAACTAAAAGCCGCCATTTGACACTCAAAATCATTTAATACACTTTTTCCCGTAAAAATTGTTAACAATGACTCGCCCGGTTCAAAATCGGAGTTCGTCCTTCGAACTCTCTTTCAAAAAAGCTCAAAATCGACGTTTGCCACGCAAACGCTCATTTCAAACTCAAAACCGACGTTTGTCATTCAAACGCTCGTCTTTTCAAACAAAGTCACCTAATCAACATTTGACATTCAAACCAAGATTAAGCTTGTCATTCAAGCCCCCCATTTCAAAATGCAAACACACACACACACGCACACGTTTTCGAGAAAGGTAGAAAGACTCGTCATACGAGGCATTTCGGGTGATCTCGTAATACTCTTCTCGAAACGTAACGTGACCTCCGAACCTAACAATCTCTGGTACTCAAAGCTTTTTACTCGTTTTTGCTACCAATAAAAATGACCCCCGTTTTCAAAGTCTTTTCCTAAGTTTTTGCTACCAATAAAAACGACACCATTTTCACTAAAGCCGTTTCTCAACGTTTTGGGCTCAAAATACAAAAACCGCGTGGTGACTCCTCATTTTCCTTCCCAAGAAGCGAGGTCTCAGACACCAACCCTCCGCGAAAGACAACCGCCTTTCCCCGCCCGCGTGCGAAAATCCGGGTAATTTCAGTAGGTCATCTTGGAATTTTGTTATGCATAAAACTATGGAAAGAATTTCCTTTTTTATTGTTGAATATTTGGCTTGAGTTTCATTCCATATTCCTGAGTAATATCTGATTATATGGGTTTTCCCATTTATTTCTTGAGTTAATATTCCTCCGTATCCTATGTCTGAGGCGTCTGTGGAGACTATTTTTGGTGCGTTTGGGTCACATATTGTTAAACAGGGTAATTGTTTTACATATAACTTAATTTGTTTTATTACATTTGTGTGTTCTTTTGTCCATGGTTTTGGGTTTTTTCTTAGTCTGTCATAGAGAGGCTTACAAATTTGTCTTATTTTTGAAAGAAAATCAGCTATGTAATTTAATGATCCAAGAAATCTTTGTAATTGAGTTTTGTCTTTTATTTCATCGGGGAATTTGTCCGCGAAGTCTATAGATCTTTTGATAGGTATTATTGTGTTGTTATTTATCTCGTGTCCTAAGAAACTTATCTTTGCTTGATATAATTTTATTTTTGCTTTGGATAAAACTAAGCCATTTTTTATCATTACTTTGTAAAATATGTTTAAATATTTTTCGTGTTGTTCTAAGTTTTTACTAAAAACTAAGACGTCATCAATGTAAACTATAATGAAGGTATAAGGTGTAAATATTTCATTCATAATTTTTTGGAATTCACTTGGTGCATTTTTTAATCCAAATGGCATTACATTCCACTCATATTGGCCAAATGGTACTGTAATGCAGTTTTATATCTGTCTTGTTCTGCTATTTGTATTTGCCAAAATCCTGATTTCATATCGAATTTTGAAAAGATGGATGCATTGTGTAATCTTTTTAATAGGTCTTGTTTATTAGGGATTGGATACCTGATCCATTTGAGGGCTGTGTTTAGGGGTTTATAATTGATTACTAGTCATGGAGCTCCTCTTTCAATCTCAACATTTTTGGTTACATAGAAGGCTGAGCATGACCATGGTGATTTACTTTTTCTTATTAATTTTTTATCTAATAAATCTTTTATTTCTTTTTTACAGTATTCTAATAATTCTTGGTTCATTTGGATTGGTCTTGCTTTTGTTGGAATCATTTTTTCATTGAATTCTTTTTCATAGGGTAAAGTTATGACGTGTTTCTTTCTTTCCCAAAATGTTGTAGGGAGGTCATAACATAAGTATTTTTCAAATTTTTCTAATATTTTCTCAATTGTATTTTTATGTTCTTGTGTTTGTAATTTTTCTTCTAATTTTGTATTATGCAAATCTTCTTTTAGGAATTCAATTTGTTTTTGTAATAAATTTATTTTTGATACATTTGTCTTTTGAATATTGTTTACATCATGGTTAGAGACCAGATATAAGAATTTAAATATTATTTTTTGTCCTAATATTTTTGTTTCTACTCCTTGTTTGGATACTTTAAAAGGATATAACATTTGTAAAAAGGGATTTTCTAGTATTACTTTTCCATTTAAATCTTTTACAAGTATTAGGTTTGTTTTGAAACAAATGTTATTGTTACATATATGTGACTCTGTTATTTTGTATTTTACTTTTAATTTGGAAGAGTTTGCTGCCGAAAGATTTTGCTTTGTTTTAATAAAATATTTAGAAGGTATTATACCTTGTTCTATACAGTTTAAGTCTGCTCCTGAGTCTAGCATGGCTATTCCTTCATATTGAAAAGTTTCTATTGTCATTTTTATGGTGACATACCATTTTTGAAATCTAACTTTGGTTACTGCATATATACTTCCTTCCGTATTTTCTTCTGTTGAAGAATCTGTTTCTGTTTCTGTATTTTCCCTAGTATTTATTTTTATTTATTTGTTTTTTGAGAAAGGGTTTTGAAATTGGTTATCCAGGTTTTTTGTTTTGGAAGGTTCTCCTTTATAAGTTGCACTTATTTGTTTTTTAATTTCATGTATAGTTATTTTTGTTTCTAATTCTTTTTGTGATTTTTGTAGTTCTAAATTATTTTGTTTTAATATTTTTATTTCTGGTTTTATTTCTTTGATTTCTTTTTGTAAGTCTACCGAAGAAATTTGTTTCTTTTTGTTCTGGAACATTTGTACGACATCTTCGTATTGGGATGGTGTTGAGGGTTCTGGTTTTTCTTCATTTATGGTTTTTTCTAATTATCTTAAGAATTTTCGTTTTATTACTGGTTCCTTGATTTCTTTAATTTTTTTTCTAGTAATTCATCATATTGTTCTATAGTATTGATTTTGGTAGTACACATACATACTCCTTTGCAATTATTTTGACAATTAGTAATTTCTTCTTCAGTTTCATTATCGGTGTTGTTTGTGCTGAAAGAGGGGTCTTCTCTACTAGAATGTTCATTTTATGTGGTTGTTACTTCAAGATTGTCTATTTGGGATATTATTTGGTCTATTTCTTTTATATTGAGGTTATTGCAAATTTTTTTTATTTGTTTTCTTGCTGGGCAATCTCTAGCTATGTGTCCGGGTTTTTTACATAGAAAGCATTTTATTTTTTTTATTATGAGTATTCGAGTATTTGTTATTTCTTCTATATTTCTTGTTGTTGTATTTGTTGCTATGTCTTTTCTTGTGGCTTGAGTTTTTATAATATTCAGGGGTTTCTTTTGTATATTTTTTGTTTGTTTTCCTAAGTTTTCTTCTATACGTGCTGTTTTTATGGTAAGGATTTTGGTTTTGTTTCTTTTTATGGGGTGATTTTAGTCTACCGAAGCCAAATTGTTCACACCAATGTCCTAATTCTTTGCGTGTTTGTGCACTTTCTTTCTTTAATTTATGACTTAATCTTTGATCCTGACATAATCTTAAACCAGTAATATTTACGCAAGTGATTAAATCTCCATAAGTTAATTCATTATAAGAAATTTGTCCAAATTTTTGTTCTATTGTTTCTTTTACTTTTTCTGAAAATAGTCCTGGGAGTCCCGTAATAAATTTTTCTTTCCAATATATGTTATTTGGTTCTGCTAAATTGAAAACTCTTTTTAAGAAATTTTCTTTATACCATTTGAATTGTTCTAGTTTTCTGCATTTTAGATTTTGTAGGATTTCTGAATTTCTTTCGGTATATAAATCTATATCCCCTATGAAATGAGTTGTGATATTGAATATTAAGGTTATTAATTGTGCCGGTGCAGGCCGACCATTTTCGTCTACTAAGGGTTGATCTTGTTCATCTCTTCTTACCACAGATAAAATATCATCTTTTATTTCTCTTCCTAGTAATTTATCCCACTAGGTACGTAATTGTCCTGTGAATCCTAGGATTATATTTTCTACAGCTTGTTTTTCTGTAATATTTGTTGTTTTATAAATGTTTCCTACAATTATCATTTCTTTTGTTTTATTGATAATCTCCATTTCACTTAATCCATCAATGTTCCATTCATATATATTTTTTCCGTTGTAAGATTTTTGCTGATTTCCTAATATTTCTAAATCGTCTGCTTCTTTTTTGTAGTTGTAAAAGCCTCGTATGGCTTGTATTGGTATTGATTTGTTTTTATTTCTATTATCTGTATCATAGTTTTCAGAATTAGGGGTGGATTCTGATTCAGATGTTGTTTCTTCATTGTATTCTGTCAGTACTCGGATGTTGTTGCTTGTACCTGTTTCTTCTTTTATTTTTATATATGTGTTTATGTTTTCCATTAAATCATTTAAGGGGTTGTGTAAGGTTGGTCTAACACCTGACATTCTAAAAGGGTTTTTAGAAGGTGGTATCTGCTTATTATATGATGTTGGTGCTTTTTCTTTTCTATTTGATGGTGTTTTATTGTATAGTTCTGCATATTCTGTATATCTTTTTGGTATTATTCCTGTTTTTGGTTGTTTATTAATAGGAGTGGGAAAATCCGTTTGTGTTGTGAGGGTGTCTACTTCTTCTTTTACCATTGCTATTCCATTTGTGACATTATCTATTTTGTCTTCTACTCTATCCAATTGTTGTCCAATTGTGTGTATTGATAAATTCGTCAAATTATTTTGTAAATGTAAGTCTTTGGTCAATCTTTCTTCTATCTGGTCAGGATGAACTATTGGTAAAATTCCATGGGTTATCCCATTTTACAAAAATAAGCTGGTTCAAGCGGGGGTTTTTCACTTTCATAAAATTCATTACTTGGTAGATTGCTTGCGGTTATTTTATACCATTTTCTAATATTTTGATTTATTGGGGCTATTTTATATAGATATTCGTCATTTAAGAAGTGAAAGAATGGTATATGCATTTCTTGTATTCTGCAAAATTCATAATATGTTTCTTTAATTATTTTTTGCTCTTTTTCATTAAATGTTTTAAAAAATAATTTTCTATTTTTATTATTTTCTTCACTTTGGAATTCTTCTCTTAAAACTTTTTTATTTAATTGGAATTCATTTTTTATCATATTTATTGTGAAATTATTATCTTCATATGGATGGGCAAAGTTTCCATTTCTTTTTATGCCAATGCTATTTGTCTCATATTGATTTTCTGTTTCAATTTCTGATTCTAAGATTGGTTGATTGTTTTGTGAATTGCTTCCTTGTTGGAATTCAAATATTCCTGAAGTGGATCTCCTAGCTGGTATATTAAAATTAAGGTTTTTGTTTCTATTTAGGGATTGTATTCTCTTGAATTTTAATTCTACTGAGCCATCTACATATTGTGTGACCTGTTCTAATTCACTTGTTTGCTTCTTTTTTGCGCTTGTGTCAGGTACAGTTTTGGCTGGGTAAGTCCATTTTTCTGGTAGAGTTATTTCACTCCATTTGATGGTTTTTGAAATGGTTATATTTGCTTTTGTATGGTCAATTTCCCAAAAGACCGTTTCTCCAGTTGTCTTATTTTTATTAAAAGCATTTGGACAAAGTCCAGTGTTCATTACTTTGTATTGTAACCTACAAAATATTTCATAGATATGGGAACCTACTTGCATATGATAATTATGAGTTAAAATATCTAAAGTTAATATTTTCATTATATGAGGATCTGTTAAGGATACTGTGAAATTAGGATATGTGTTAAAATGTATTGGTCCGTTTGTTAAGCTTGTTTCTATAGCTCCTATTAACGAGTCTACGTAATTTAAATGTCTTGCGTCTCTCAACGCTACTTGTATACTTGTATCTAATCCTTCCATTGTTAATGGTTTAATTGCAACTTGTACTAATCCTATGTGTAAAAATCTATATCCTTGAGATATGTATTTTTTGATTGAGGATTTTGAAAATAGGCTCATGGTTTGATTGTTGGAATATAAAGGAATAACTTTTTATTTTATTTTTATAGCTAATCTAGATTTAAAATCAAATATACCTTTATCTTTGTATATTTCAGAGGTTAAAATTGAGGGCGGTTTCCAATTTGTTAAAAATTGAGTATCCCAAGATATTTCCATAGATAATATACTTTTATTATTCCTATCTTCATCATTCTCAGTTTGTATGTTATAATCGTTCATTGGATTATTCTGATGTCTAAGAGACCTTCTATTCGTTAAATTTCCTAACCAACTCATTATTTATTCTATGTCTTGCCTCGGATACACTTCCTTTCCTATTCGGATGCACGACTTACACTCCTTACTGCGTGACTTAGACCTAGGAGACACACCGACTCGGGACAAATAAATAAGATGAGCTAATTAGTTAATTTTGTTGAATAAGAGGCTCTGATGCCAAAATAAAGCAGGATCGATCTTCAAAATATATATATATATATATATATTTACACAGGAGTCTATTCAAATGAGAACCTAATTTAAATGAGAACCATAAGAACCATTTACAGCCATTAGATTAAGATAATTGAGTGGTTTAGATTATATTAGATTAAGAGGAGAACCGGTGGCAATTTTGTAATTATGTTGAACATTAAGGGCAAAATATAAAGAGTTCGTGAAAGAGGGGAGAGAGAGAGAGAGAAAGATAGACGGAGCTATTGATCGCCGGCCTGTTGATCTCGCCTTGTGATCTCGCCGGTTATCGTTATTATCTCCGGCTGAAGTGAATTTGCCGAATTAATTACAATTTCTCGTCGGAAATTAATTTTTCTTGTTCAATCTTCATTCTTCGACTTTTATTAGGTAAATGATCGTTCTGTAGTTGTTGATTTTTATTATATTTTTGTTTAATTCGTTTTTGATAGATGATTTATATGTTTTTTGTTTGATTATTCAATTTTATATTGCAGGCAGTTGTTTTTTTGGCTTTATGGAGCAAAATCAAGCTAATAATTCAGGTATTTTTGATCTAATTATTAATCCTGTTTAATAATTGATTACGTTTGAAAATTGTTATTGTTTAAATTGAATAGTAGTTAAATTTGATGTTTGGAGTTGGATACATTAGCTAATCTATTTTGTGTTTTGATTATAGCAGTTGTATACACTAGCTAGGTACAATATCTATTGTAACTTAGTGTACACTAGCTAGTTATCTAGTGTACATTGGCCAAATTGCTTAGGCAGGATAGGCCCTTGGTCAAGTCCTTGTGTACACTAGCTAGTTATCTAGTGTACACTAGTGTAAGTGCTCCAATTTGAGTTGGTAGCTTTTTCGTTAGGAAGTTAACGAAAATTTTAACATTTCTAACATTTCTAACAAACCCTAACCTTTCTAATAAAGCAAGGGTAAAGTGGGCATTGCCATTTAAAGATAAACAAGGAAAGGAATCCTAAAAAGCAAAAGAAATGGAAAAAACCCGAATTGGTAAGTTGAAAAACAGTTTCAGTTTGAATTTTAAAAAGATTATTCCTCCCGTCCAAAAGCCAAGATCTGTAGCATGAACAAGGCACGCCGACGAACATATCCGCGCGGACATCTTTGTAAATTTCAGAGGATTATAAATTGAACCCTCCTCTCTCGGTTTACATAACACAAATCACTCACAAGAACGAAACTCGGCGAATATAGAGAGAAAACAAGTGGGAATCCTTAGATTGCCACCATTTTCTCTCCAATCTTTCCCAAATCTCACTCACTCACAAACACTTCAAATCACTCTCATACATACTCTCATACATACACCAATCCAAGCTCAAATCACCCTTTAGGAGGAGGATTAGAGAGAAAACATAGAGGACTTCATTGTTATCTACTTGTTTTCTCTTTAACCAACTCAAATCATCAACCCTAAACACCCTTAAACACTCTCATATTCAAGCCTTAAACACTCTCACATTCAAGCCTTCAAACACAAAACACAAGGAAGAAAGGTATAACCTCCCTCTCCTTACCCTAAAATTCATCCATGCATGCATTTTCAAGCTACAAAATGTAGTTTATTCATCTTCTTGCTTTAGATCCAAGAAGATCACCATGGAAGTTCATCTCCATGGATGATCTTCTACAAGGATCTACATTATTTTCAAAGTGTTCTTACTTTCTTGCAAAGAAAACACATTTTCAAAACCCTAAAAATCATTTTCATACATCAAATCTCATTTTCAAAGGATAAAATTCCCCTTCCCAAGCAAATGAAGTGCTTAGTCCTAATGTACCCCAAGGATGGTTTGATATAGTTGATTCACCACTAAAATGTCAAGTGATAACTAATCAAAACCTAGGGAAATGGGGACAAGCATGGATGCAAAACCCCCTTTTAAATCATATTTTCTCTCTTGAGAAGTTGCTGTCCAGTAGCAATTTTCTCAGACCTCAGTCCATGGTCTAATTTTTTGGACATAGATAAACTTGGAATTTGGTGTTGACTACAAAATACTTTTTGTAGCCAACATCCAGATATTTCCATACATATTTTTATTTTATTTTTTGAGTGAGTAAACCTCCTTTTTTCAATTTTTCTTTTAGAGGCCAGTTCATCAGCTTCTGGAAATCAAGATTTCATATCTGAGATTTCCAGAAGGTTTTGACCCCTCAAATTACTTCAAAAATGGAAAGTTCCTTTGTAGAAACCCTATTTAGGGTGTTTTAAGCAACTTTCATTCTCGGACTTTCCCCAGATTATGAGGTTTTGAAGCCTTTAAGTCCATTTCAAAGTCAAGAGTCAACTGCCTTTTCCATTCTGGCAGAATTGGTTTTCAACTTCCAAAAATCTTTTGAGTTACAAATCTCAACCCAAAAATCACTCAAAAAATCATGGAATCAGTTTAAAGCCTTAAAAAGAGTTCCCAATTTTTACTTACCTCAGTTTCAACTTATTTTGGCCAAAACATACACACACACACACACATACAACAAAGGATTTTGAATGTTTGGAAGACTCGTTTTTACGAGGCGTTCCGGGTGCACACTAACGTCCTTCCCGGCGCGTAACATGACCTCCGAACCCAAATTTCTGATCTCGGGCATTTTTCAAAGTTTTGGCCCTCAAAATTAAAATGGCGTGGCGACTCCGTTTTGATTTTCACAAAAAAAATCGGGTACATCACAGTGGCGACTCCGCTGGGGAAGTACAAGTTTTATCTTTTCAAAAAAAAAAAGAAAACTTTTGAGGGTCAAACTTCCGTCTCAACTTTTGAAAATCCTTTGCTTGTGTGTGTTGATTTTTGCACGTTTTCGTGTTTGTTTTTGGCCGCCTCGGGAAAGAGTCAAAATATTGACTGTCGGAAATAAAGTCCCTAATCGTCGGAATTTTTGTGTTTATGTGCTCATGTGTTCATAAAATTTTCAAAAAAAATTTTTTAAAAAAAAAATCATGCATCATGTCTCTTAAGACACATGCGAAAATCTCTATTTTACTCAGAAAAAGAAGATAGACTGCTTGCACACTACGCGCACGTTGACCGTACACTGCACACTACGTCCTTAACCCGGGAAATCCTTGTCGCGGTCCGTTTGGTATTATTACGCCTCTCGGATGAGCACAGGACTACCCAAACATCCCATGGAGCCTCGTGTCGACCATGCACTTGTCCGTGACACACTTCGTCCGAGACCCGCTGGTTTTTAGTCCGGTATGTGTCATGCCCCGTCGGTGTATAGACCTTTCCTTTCAAGCCTTTGTCGGCATACCGACTCAATATCTTTCGGTCCCTAATCGCCGAAGCTCGCCGGTTTCTCGCCGCAGACTTTGACCAAGATATTGACCGGCGCCTTGACTTCGGCTCGACCGGCACAAATTATACCCCGACTCCCAAAGATGACACCGGGTCATCAAGGATTAACGATTATTCCATGCCTAATTACGACTTAACCGACGACAAGTCAAGATCAATTATGGACGCTCATCGGTCCAAAATCATGCCGACTTTTTGTCGAGCCTTCTGGACACGATCTTGACTTTGACGTCGCCTTTGTCCATAATTTACATCGAATGCTCGTTAAGACTCGATAACCCGCCGACTTTAGGATCGTTTTTCTTTTCGGTCGGTGGGACCCGCTTGCCCTATAGGACCCTCGCCCGGGCCGTCCACCCTGGGAAGTCGAAATACGGGTGGAATACGAGGGGCTTATAGACGTAGTGATGGGGCCCACCGATCCAGATCCAGAGTAGTTTGCGAAAAAGAAGAGCAATCTTTTCCAACCGATTAGGTTAATAAAATACGTTTTAAGTAAACAAGAACAAATAATCGCATGTTGCATGAGCCCAGAGCCCAAACACCAACCTGTTTCGCTTCCCGAGTTTGAACCACAACCTTTTGTGCCTTCCACAAGAAGCAAAGTTTGGATCAAGCCCCGGTCATCGTTTGTTCAGCTCGCCATTCCGGAGTCGATACGTCATCGGTTTCCTCCTCGCTTCAGCTCAAAGTTTCGTAATGGCCAACTCGTAGGAGAACGGTGGGGGACGTACAACTCCGCACCCTGAAAATCCGCAAAATGACGAACAAGTGGGATCGGATGGTTCGGATCGCCGCTATTGGAAAGTGTCGAACCTGTGGGCTAACAATTGTTCGCCACCCTAATGGAACCTTTACGATTGATGCGGAGATTGGAGCTAATTACCCTCCCGGACATGCCAACTACCATCAAATGCCCTGTTCCTTTTCGTGTGGAACTACTAATGGGCCAAACATCCCCACCTATCACTCACCTCGCCTCTCGGCCGCATCGTATCGATCTTGGTCAACTTCCCCGGCGCCTCTCGGTTTTCACCTTTGGGTTTCAATCAGCCCGTTTCGCCCCACGCCTTGGAATGGGTCAGTTTGCTACTCCAAAACCTCGCCCGGCTCGGGCCATCAATCTGAATTGGTCAGTTCAAGACATCTCGACCCCTACAGCTCGATACTCCTCAACAGTCCGATCTAGGTCAACCTGCCCCTGTTGCCTCTCACGCCTCACCCCCAGGATTGAATCAGTTGGCTTTCGCCCCACGCCTTGGAAGGGGCCGCTCACTACTTCACAACATCGTCCTGCTCGGATCATCATCCCGAATGGGACAGCTTCACTTCTCGAGGCTCCATGGTTCGAGGGGGCCGGCTTGCTTCCTCCAATTCTCGAAGCACACTTGCCCCTATGATACCGCAAGATCACACGGGTCACTGTGCTTTTATCACCACTTCATCGAGGCTCTACCCCGCCCCTTCGGTTGAGAAGTCCGACAAGGTCAAATGTTCCTCATCAAATTCTCCACCCGGGCTACGCAAGCCGCTCCCCGCTCACCAAGTACAGAGATGCACATTACCCTTGTAGTCACGTTCCTCGGTGTGGTCAAGACACGTTCAATCCTCATGTTACAATGCCTCAAACCTCATGTTTTCAGCGGCCTTTCTGGATCCGCCCTCACTGCTCCCTGGTATCCACCCATTACGAGCCATATATCCTCATCTTCGGCAACCGCCAGGCCTTATGAGGAGGGTTACGGTCACGATTTTAATGCTCAGATTGTCATACCTCCCACCAAAATACTTCCTACTATGGTTCCATTTGCTGATGCCAATCTTGTGGCGGGGTCATGCAGGCCTAATGTTCCTATTGACTCATCCAAGGGATTATTGGTAGAACCAATTAAGAAGGTACAAGGAAAGCCTAGCAACGAGGGTATCGACGATCGTTCGACTCGGGCCATCTCGCCATATCAATCTTGTGTATCTGACACGAATGAGGTTTACAAAAGGTCGAATCTCGACGATTACATCGATGATTACATCAAAAGGGTTCGTGCACGGGAAAAGACTACGAGTCTGAACATGTCTCACCGCTATAAACCTTACCCTTCCAACACGGCTCCGACATCCGGTAAAGGAAAGAAGGCATTGTGTACAATTGATGGCACCCAAAAGCAACCAAGAAATGGTGGTCCTTTAAGGCAACGAGAACGTTTTGATGATTTTGGGATGCCCATGGGCTTAATTTTCAAGGGTTTAGTAAGGATAGGCCTTTTGGAGCCTCTCAAGGACTACCATCCAAGGAGCTCAAATGCACCTCTCGACATGAGTAAGCACTGCACCTTCCATGATCATTATGGCCACACGACCGACAAGCTGCATAGTCTTGAAGAGAGCGAGTCAAAGGTTAATCGAAACGGGCAAGCTTGAGCGCCCCAATGGACCAAACCGGCAAACCACTGTTCAGATGGTGACCAAGTCAACGACCAAATCTCTAATCAAAGAGCATTAAGAGTTCGTCCTCCCCCAAAGAAGAAACCACATCCCGAGGATTTGGGTGTTCCCTTAAGCAAAGTTTTGAATAGCTTGCTAAAGCAGGGTCTCCTCGAACCCATGAGAAACTATCAGCCCAAAGATCCCAAAATCCCTTTTGACACCACTAAGCATTGTGCTTTCCACCAGTATCACGGTCATATGACCGACAACTGTACAGCTTTGAGAAAGGCGGTTCAGGGATTAATTAAGAAGGGCAAACTTGAGCGCCTCAGTGATCTCAACCCCGCCAATGATCATTTCCCAAACAACGCGAATGTAAACATGATTGAGTTTTATGATTCAAACTCTGTGAATTCAACAGACTCTGACAAGCCAGATGATTTAGTCGCAACAAATGTTGAGAATGGATGGTTTAGACCGCAACAAGCATGCGGCCATGGCAAAGCCGGACTTGGTGAAATGCTTTGAACTCTCGCCCTCCGATAAGTTCACGATCGACGCCAAGGTTAAATGGGATGATAATGATCGATGGCGGATTTGCGGAAAACGGCAAGGGTACAAGAAATCCGATGATTAGTAAGGAAGAGTTAGTCCTGGCTTTGGAAAATGCCCATAAGATTCATGAAGAACAGTGAACACCTTTCATCGGTGCTCTCCGCCGTCATGGAGTTCGTGTAACGAGTTGGGGCGAATGGTTCCCTGGCCATGGTCGAAGATGAGACTTCGAAACGGTGATTTCGGTCCCTTCATCCTATAACCAATACTCTCCATCCCATAGCCAATACCTCCCTCCATCCACATATGATCCCTTGCCAAATACTATTCCTCTTCAGCCCTCTCCGGCCACCTCGGGCCATTAGGGCTCCATCGCCCTCGGCTCCTCGGAACGAATTGGGTTCCATCACACCTGTTCCTCAGTTTCAGCAATACCTGCCAGTTTATGCTCCGGCTTCACATAATCGGTTTGAGCTATGTGGCTATGTTAAAGCCTCTACACCCACCTTTGAATGCAATCATGAGTTGCCAAAAGAAAATCCGGATGCTTCAAGTTTTCCGTTGCCATCTACCGGACTTAGTGAATTCACCCGTCAACTTCACCAGTCTGCGGCTGTGTTTCCCTCTATTGATAAGAGTCTTGTTGCAAGTTCCAGTAACTCGCATGTTCCCGTTGACCCCCATGTGGCAGTATTGATAGAGCAAATGAAACAAATGCGGGGAGAGGCTTGATCTCATGATAAGTACCGGCACTCCTTTGGCCCAAGATGTCGAACCGGGCAAAGAAATGATTACTCGCGCAAAATTCAAGTGCCCGAAGTGAGAGAATCCGATAGGACAACCTACCCCAAGCACACTTGTCTAATGCCAGTTCCAAGCTTGAGAAAGGCCCGAAGACACAATCAGCTAGTATCACCCCTTTCACTCAAAATAAACAGCACATCGCTGAGTCCTCCCAAACAAAGCCCAATACCCCTCAAGGTCCTCTCAGGTTCACTTCCTTCCATCAATATGCTCGATCGACAAAGTTCGTCCCCGTGACTTTTCCGACCCGTTTCTTTGGACAACTTGTGCTTGCCCCGGTGCTCCATGGCCTCAAATTCCTCCACTCCCACCAGTATCATGGGCACGTGGCGATCACCGCCTCGGTCTGCGATAATGGAATCAGAAGTTAACGTAAAGATGGAAAGCTCAAGCGTCTTGGCGATCCAACTACAAAGAGTAGCTAGACTAGGGGCTACCCATCCTTTAATATTAAAACAGTCTTTTAGTCAACCTTCGAAGGTTCTAGTACTTTCTTCGTTCAATCAAGTCCTCCTTGGACATTGTAGTTAATCTTAAATTTTCTATAAAAGAGTCTTTTTCTTTTCTCGCTAGACTTGAGACATTATTTGCACACCTACATTACATTTAATGAAATGGTTTTATTTTAAATGATCACTCGCATTGCTCAACAAATAATCTCTGGAAATGATTAAGATTTTAATTAATTGGTGCGAGAAAGTCAACTAATGCCCTCCCCATACACTTTCCTCACCTCACAAAGGCCTCCATCAAGCCATACATTTTCCAAAACATGTCCCCATCATCACCTTGACCAAGTCGACAACGGCGGCAGCATCGAAGAACAACAAAAGATCACTCAGCATCGGGAGATCGACCCCATATCGAAAAAACAGGGGCTTGCCTCCGCCCCCCATGCATCAAGAAAGTTCAAGTAGAAGCTTGCCTTCGTCCTCAAGTGCTCAAAAAAAAAAAAACAAAAAAAAACAAAAGCTTCAAAAAAAAAAAACAAAACAAAAGCTTCAAAAAAAAACGAAAGCTTCAAAAAAACAAAAGCTTCAAAAAAAAAAAAAAAACAAAAGCTTCAAAAAAAACAAAAGCTTCAAAAAAAAACAAAAGCTTAAAAAAAAAAAAACGAGGCCAAGGACCTAGCACCGCCGATCGAAGGTTTGACATATGGGCAAAATTAAAGCCCGAAGAACGGAAGTTGTCGACAACAAAGGAGCAGTAAAGCAACGGCAAAAACATATCATAAGCCCTTAAGCCGCATTCAAAATCTTTCTCCCCGATAAAGGACGACGATCAAGAAGCAACGGAATCGCTCAAAATGACTTGTCAAGGAATCACCTCAAGGCCCGCACCTTATCATCCAAACTTCCTATCCGAGCCTTTCCACCAAAAGTACCACAAATGTTCATACCCCTTTTCTAAAGCCAAACACAGGTTCAAGCCCGAACTACGGCAACCCGAGCTCCTCACAATGAGGGGAACGTAGGCAACCGTAAATGGTCCGGTCATAAACACATTCAAATCCCGGAAAATCCGGCCTCACCAATAGCCTCTCCTATACACGATCCTCTTCACCATTCGCCAACTTCGACTCTTGGTATCATTTGACTTTCTCCTCATGATTAATCAAAATGTTTGTTCATATCGAGATTAGGGGTTGAATAACCCGAACATTAATAAAGGGTTTTAAGCAATCTTGTGATCATTTTGAATAAAACATGTTTTCGTATGTCTCGACAAGTCTTCTTTTTCTACATTATAGGAAAAATAGAGCTAAACACTAATTTTCCGTCGCCAGGGGCTTCCATACACTTTTCCACACCTTGTGATGCTTATACTCTCTCAAAAGAGTCAAACCCAAAGCGAGTTCTTTTGTGCCTTCGTCAAATGAGGCCATCAAATAATACAAATCGGGGATTCATCCCCACTCTTCGAAAAAAATATGCCCTAGCAGTATACATTCCTAAATTGTCTTTCTTTTACATTTTCTTCCGGTTGACTAATTGACTAAAGAAAATAATAAAGTAAATATAGAAGGATGGGTTACCTCTTTTGCTACGTGACAATTCAATTTGCGTTAGAGCTGCACTGTACTCTATAAGGGAGGACTTTCGTCAAGCCATTTCTTTAGAGTGAGGCTTCTCTGGTCACGTCGGGTCCACGTTGGTTCTTCAAATTGCTACAAGATGGGTTAGGTCTCTCGTTCGCATCCGCAATGCCTACCGGTTGAAGCCTCTCGAATTGTGTCGATTCACAATATGAGACCGAGGCTTCGCCAAGTCACTTCTTCAAAATCAAGACTTCGCAAATACACCTCTTCAAACCAAGCCTCCATCCCGGTTTCATCGAATCACCAGACCGCAGCATTCCCTGGTCATGCACCTTCAGCTATGCCCGAAAACCCATTTGGACACATATACCTTGGCAATGAAGGTCAAAGGGGCGCCAATCAGCGGTTGGCCGACTATTTCAGCTCTCTTTGAAGTCCAGTGCTCTAAAATGGCTCTTCCGCTTAAAATCCGAGCCCGTGGCTACATGGGACCAGATTACTAGCTAACTTGGAGTGGGAAGCAAATAGATTTGACCTACGTACAACAATGCAAATGGCCCCGACGAGAACATCAGGGACTTTTACAAGCAAGATGGCAACTCCTCCTTCTGAAGAGGAACAACTAGACACCTTTCAGTCACGCCTGAAACCACATCTGAGGGCCTCACTTAGCAATCCGGATCTACGGGCAATGATCAATTCCGGGGCTAAATTTGAGAGGGCTTACAATCGCCAGCGAGTTGTCGCACCTTTACGGATACCGGTTTCTTCCACCTCCAACACGACTCCTGAAAAAGGGCAGTGTGAGAACTGATCGAAAAGGGGACCCCAAGGACCCAATACAGTCAACAATCCATTCCCTAAAAAAAAAAAGTAGGGTGAATATGATTGAAGCCACGAACAAGCCAAGTGCCACTATGGCTAACAGCCTCTATATGGAAGACACTCTTCGAAGAGAGGATTCTAGTTTCATAGTCGGTATCAAAGATGGGTTTCTCCCTTCATGACAACTTCACCTTGAAGGCTCTCACGTTGATCGATTGGCTCGGTACTTCATCAGTATGTCAGTCAAACCTTTAACTGGACCTCTGTAGTGACGCTTTGTCGAACCTGGGGCTTCATCAAATCATTCAGAGAAAGATCCCGTGGTTTTCGCCATGTCTTTTCCATGGAATGGGGCTTTATCAAGTCACACCTATCTTCAGAAGAAAGGCCTAGTCACCTCAACAACTATCTTGGAGTTTCAGCTTTAGAACTTGGCATATGGCAACTCCCTGCATCATCAAAAGTTGAGAATTGGGAATCTCCTCATATCAGCATTTCGCCAAATCACAACTAACCCAAGCAAAAGAGGGTTCATTCAACATGCTTTGATTCTAGAGCCTGTCGCCGTCGCCTTCAAATGTCCGAGACTGAAAAGAAATTTCAATCGAGACCCGGGGTTCAAATCCAACTTCATCCCAAGATCAAAATTGACCTCATCAATAACATGTAATTCAGTCCGCGACCAAAGGATATCACCCCACCAGCTCAAAGCTTATCCCAAACAAATAACAACACATACATCCCATCTCATTACCATGCATCCCCACAAAAATCTCCCTGTGGCTCATGTAGCATGCACAAAATTTGAATCAATAGGAAAAATCCTAAGTGATTGAAGATCATCAATCATAATTTCCCTGCCAAAATCTAAAGCTAAGTGCATCTTCGAAAGGTGTAAATGCATCGTCTCGAAAACATATGCGTAATACTCTCACAATTATTTTTGGCTCTATGCATGCATCTGTCATCATGAATGCCATATATGCATCTTCCTCTTCACTAACGAATGCAGGAATTCAAACGTGAAATCAAATCCCCCTTTTCGGCAAGGATGATCTTCACCAAAGTCGACCTCCAATGTCCACAAATGGATGAAAACAGCCCCCAACATCCACAAACATATGAAGACCGCCTCCAGTGTCTACAAATTGGTCAGGGACGCCAAGTTCTCGAATACAAATCGGTCAGAGACGCCAAGTTCTCGAATACAAGTCGATCAGGGACGCCAAGTTCTCAAATACAGTTCGGTCAGAGACGCCAAGTTCTCAAAATGCCAGTCAGTCAGAGACGCCAAGTTCTCGAATACAAGTCGGTCAGGGACGCCAAGTTCTCAAAATGCAAATCGGTCAGGGACGCCAAGTTCTCAAATGCAAATCAAATGCCAGTCGGTCAGAGACGCCAAGTTCTCAAATGCAAATCAAATGCCAGTCGGTCGGGGTGCCAAGCTCTCAAAATGCAAATCGATCAGAGACGCCAAGTCCTCGAATGCAAATCGGTCAGAGACGCCAAGTTCTCGAATACAAGTCGGTCAGGGACGCCAAGCTCTCAAAATGCAAATCGATCAGAGACGCCAAGTTCTCAAATGCAAATCAAATGCCAGTCGGTCGGGGATGCCAAGCTCTCAAAATGCAAATCGGTCAGAGACGCCAAGTCCTCAAATGCAAATCGGTCAGGGACGTCAAGTTCAAATGCCAATCGGTCAGAGGTACCTCACGCCCCTAAATGTTTCAACATCTCGATCAGATACATCGAGACTCTCAACACTGTCAACTACCACACAGCCCCCGCGACTTGCTCTCCTGCAGGTAAGCACAGCAAAGGTACGCTAGTTCTTCAACATATCTCAACTGTTGCATGATTACCCGTAGCTTTAGCTATCCCTATCTCTGCAAATAGCGACGTAGGCTTTAGTTCCTTAAGGTGACAGCCTCCGAATTATCAAAAGGCCCAGGATCCTAGACCTGTTCCTAACTGTCCAGTGGATTTCGAACTACGACCGGCTTGATTCCCTCTTAAGGATACGTAGGTAGCCTATCATTAGGTCCAGCCACTCGACCAGCACGGTCATCCTTTCCTTCGGCAGCAGACGTAAAACCGATCCCTTCAAATGAAGTCCACTAGAGGACCATCTATCCTAAACCATCAAAGGAAATCATTTCAAATCAAGGTTCGAGGCACCTAAGACGCCATCATCAAGGTTCGAGGCACCTAAGACGCCATCATCAAGGTTCGAGGCACCTAAGACGCCATCATCAAGGTTCGAGGTACCTAAGACGCCACCATCAAGGTTCGAGGCACCTAAGACGCCATCATCAAGGTTCAAGGCACCTAAGACGCCATCATCAAGGTTCGAGGCACCTAAGACGCCATCATCAAGGTTCGAGGCACCTAAGACGCCATCATCAAGGTTCGAGGCACCTAAGACGCCATCATCAAGGTTCGAGGCACCTAAGACGCCATCATCAAGGTTCAAGGCACCTAAGACGCCATCATTAAGGTTTGAGGCACCTAAAGCGCTATCACACACAACACTAGGAAAGCGATAAATCGCAATCATCGACTTCGATAAACCAAAACCATAGGGTGACTTCCCCAAAATAGTCAAGTCATAGGGTGACTTCCCCAAAATAGTCATAGGACGGGCAACTTCCCTAAAATAGTCAAGTCATAGGGTGACTTCCCAAAAATAGTCAAAACCATAGGGTGACTTCCCAAAAATAGTCAGATCATAGGGCGACTTCCCCAAAATAGTCAAACCATAGGGTGACTTCCCAAAAATAGTCAAACCGTAGGGTGACTTCCCAAAAATAGTCAAATCGTAGGGCGACTTCCCAAAAACAGTCAAACCATAGGGTGACTTCCCAAAAATAGTCAGATCATAGGGTGACTTCCCAAAAATAGTCAGATCATAGGGCGACTTCTCAAAAATAGTCAAATCGTAGGGCGACTTCCCAAAAACAGTCAAACCATAGGGTGACTTCCCAAAAATAGTCAGATCATAGGGTGACTTCCCAAAAATAGTCAAACCATAGGGCGACTTCCCAAAAATAGTCAAACCATAGGGTGACTTCCCAAAAATAGTCAAACCATAGGGTGACTTCCCAAAAATAGTCAAACCATAGGGTGACTTCCCAAAAATAGTCAGATCATAGGGTGACTTCCCAAAAATAGTCAGATCATAGGGTGACTTCCCAAAAATAGTCAGATCATAGGGTGACTTCCCAAAAATAGTCAAACCATAGGGCGACTTCCCAAAAATAGTCAAATCACAGGATGACTTCCAAAAAATAGTCCAATCCCAGGGTCAAAGACCCGAACTACGACTGGCTTGATTCCCATTTGGGATACGTAGGTAGCCTATCGTTAGGTTCAGCCACTCGATCACTTGATCATCCTGTCAAATATGGAGCCTTACTCTTATCGACGACCCCGCTTCCTTCGAAAGCACCGTCGCCGAGGGGCTACTGTAAGTGCTCCAATTTGAGTTGGTAGCTTTTTCGTTAGGAAGTTAACGAAAATTTTAACATTTCTATCATTTCTAACAAACCCTAACCTTTCTAATAAAGCAAGGGTAAAGTGGGCATTGCCATTTAAAGATAAACAAGGAAAGGAATCCTAAAAAGCAAAAGAAATGGAAAAAACCCGAATTGGTAAGTTGGAACAAAAAGCTGATTAATTTGAATTTTAAAAGATTATTCTTCCCGTCCAAAAGCCAGCGAAGCCGTACCAATGAACAAAGTGCACGCCGCACTTCTCATCCGCGCGGACATCTTTGTAAATTTCAGAGGATTATAAATTGAACCCTCCTCTCTCGCTTACATAACACAAATCACTCACAAAGAACGAAACTCTGGCGAAATATAGAGAGAAAACAGTGGGAATCCTTAGATTGCCACCATTTTCTCTCCAATCTTTCCCAAATCTCACTCACTCACAAACACTTCAAATCACTCTCATACATACTCTCATACATACACCAATCCAAGCTCAAATCACCCTTTAGGAGGAGGATTAGAGAGAAAACATAGAGGACTTCATTGTTATCTACTTGTTTTCTCTTTAACCAACTCAAATCATCAACCCTAAACACCCTTAAACACTCTCATATTCAAGCCTTAAACACTCTCACATTCAAGCCTTCAAACACAAAACACAAGGAAGAAAGGTATAACCTCCCTCTCCTTACCCTAAAATTCATCCATGCATGCATTTTCAAGCTACAAAATGTAGTTTATTCATCTTCTTGCTTTAGATCCAAGAAGATCACCATGGAAGTTCATCTCCATGGATGATCTTCTACAAGGATCTACATTATTTTCAAAGTGTTCTTACTTTCTTGCAAAGAAAACACATTTTCAAAACCCTAAAAATCATTTTCATACATCAAATCTCATTTTCAAAGGATAAAATTCCCCTTCCCAAGCAAATGAAGTGCTTAGTCCTAATGTACCCCAAGGATGGCTTGATATAGTTGATTCACCACTAAAATGTCAAGTGATCACTAATCAAAACCTAGGGAAATGGGGACAAGCATGGATGCAAAACCCCCTTTTAAATCATATTTTCTCTCTTGAGAAGTTGCTGTCCAGTAGCAATTTTCTCAGACCTCAGTCCATGGTCTAATTTTTTGGACATAGATAAACTTGGAATTTGGTGTTGACTACAAAATACTTTTTGTAGACAACATCCAGATATTTCCATACATATTTTTATTTTATTTTTTGAGTGAGTAAAACTCCTTTTTTCAATTTTTCTTTTAGAGGCCAGTTCATCAGCTTCTGGAAATCCAGATTTCATATCTGAGATTTCCAGAAGGTTTTGACCCCTCAAATTACTTCAAAAATGGAAAGTTCCTTTGTAGAAACCCTATTTAGGGTGTTTTAAGAAACTTTCATTCTCGGACTTTCCCCAGATTCTGAGGTTTTGAAGCCTTTAAGTCCATTTCAAAGTCAAGAGTCAACTGCCTTTTTCATTCTGGCAGAATTGGTTTTCAACTTCCAAAAATCTTTTGAGTTACAAATATCAACCCAAAAATCACCCAAAAAATCATGGAATCAGTTTAAAGCCTTAAAAAGAGTTCCCAATTTTTACTTACCTCAGTTTCAACTTATTTTGGCCAAAACACACACACACACACACACATACAACAAAGGATTTTGAATGTTTGGAAGACTCGTTTTTACGAGGCGTTCCGGGTGCACACTAACGTCCTTCCCGGCGCGTAACATGACCTCCGAACCCAAATTTCTGATCTCGGGCATTTTTCAAAGTTTTGGCCCTCAAAATTAAAATGGCGTGGCGACTCCGTTTTGATTTTCACAAAAAAAATCGGGTACATCACAACTAGCTAGTTATCAGGACAGGCCCTTGGCCAAGTCCTTGTGTATACTAGCTAGTTATCTAGTGTACACTAGGTGTGCTGCTAGTGTTACTTAGTGTACACTAGGTATTTATCTAGTGTACACTAGGTATTTATCTAGTGTACACTAGCCAATTAAGATGCTACTTTACCTAAGTTTATTGATTGTTTTAAAGTTGTATACACTAGCTGTGTTGCTACTGTACCTGATTTCATTGTTCGTTTTGATTTGTTTGCAATAGCTGTGCTGCTAGTGTAACTTAGTGTACGTAATTGCATTGTTTGTTTCTATTAGCTCCTGTATCTTAGTATTTTTCTTTACTTGTAGGTGTTGGAAGTAATCATTCTAACTTTCCAAGTGTGAATCGTGTGGGATCATACTCAGATGATAGTGATGATGCTTGTTCAAAGCTAGTTATGACACCTAATTTCAGTCGGAAATGGGTACCTAATTGTGAGGATGCTCACAAGCCACATCTTGGTAAGTGGTTTACAAGTTATGAGAATGCCTATGATTTTTATGAAGCATATGCTCGGATGTGTGGGTTTGTTGTTCGTCGTGGTACTAGTAAGAGTGGAAAGGGAGGAGGAGAAAAAATATTGAACTACTACTTATGTCACAGACAAGGGTTTGTCAATAATCAAATTGAAAAAAGTGATTCTAATGAAGGTGATAGCAGTAGACAGCATCGGAAGAAGATGTTTTCAAGATGTGGCTGTAACGCTATGATTGCATTGAAGTGTGGGGTAAGAATGAGAAGGAGGGAGTAGTTGTGTATAATTTTGTTGAGGCACACAATCACAAATTAGTTGGTGCAGGAGGCAGGCAATTCTTGAAATCCAGTAGGGAAATGTCAATTGTGCATAAGACTTTTGCCTTTGACGCATCAAAGGTGAAGATAGGTCCATCTCAAGCTTATGGCTTGATGAAAGAGATGGTTGGGGGTTATGAAAATGTTGGTTCCACCGTCACAGATTTTAGGAACTGGAATAGGGATTTGAAAGAAGGCATTGGGAAGAAAGATGCCCAGATTATACTGGACAAGTTTAAGGCAAAGAAGGATGAAATTGGGTCTTTTTATTATGAATATGACACTAATCTATCAGGTCACTTGACCAAGCTGTTTTGGGCTGTTCCAATAGGCCGCAGAAATTATGAAGCGTTTGGTGACGTTATATCATTTGATGCTACTTTTGGTACAAATAAGTAAGTGATATTCAATGTTTTAGATTATGCATCATATATTGGCTATTACCGAGTGATTTTCTTTATGTTTCTAATCATTAGGTACAATATGGTTTATGTACCATTCTGTGGCATTGATAACCACAGGAAATGTGTAACATTTGCAGCAGGACTTCTATTAAAGGAAGATATTCCTCATTAAATATGGGTTTTCCTTTCCTTTCTAAAGGCTATGGGTCATGAACCACTCTGTTTAATCACAGACCAATGTCCTGCCATGAAACAGGCAATACCTGCTGTTTTCAGTACTGCAAGGCATCGTTGGTGCATGTGGCATATCATGAACAAACTACCAACAAAGGTGCATTTTCTTAAAAATCTTGAAAATTTTGTTTGACACTGTTCTCCTGGATACAATAGCTACTTTATCTATTTGTAACTCAGTGTACACTAGCTATTCTAACTTAGTGTACACTAGCTAGTTATCTTAGTGAATACTAGATTTGTTGCTAGTGTAACCTAGTGTACACTAGGTATGTGTATCAGCATTGGCTAATGTAAAATAGCTAGTTTAACTTAGTGTACACTCGATAGTTATCTAGTGTACACTAGCCAAATGCCTTAGGCAGCAGGACAAAGTATTGGGCCAAGCCCTTGTGTACACTAGCTGTTGTAACTTAGTGTACACTAGCTAGTTATCTAGTGTACAAAAGCTAGTTTTCTTAGTGTATACTAGCTGTGTTGTTAGTGTAATCTAGTGTAAACTAGTTGTGTTGCTAGTGTGCACAATTCAAAAATACCTGGTGTGCATTGTTCTATTGGGTACACTAGCTAGTTTATCTAATGCACTCAATATACTTATTACAATATTGACTTGCATTCTTATTGATTGTTATCATGTTTATCATTTGTGAAGGTTGGTCCACATTCGTGCAAGGAGTTGGATTTTATGTCCAAGATAAAAGAATATGTTTGGAATGAAAATATAGATGCATCAGAATTTGAAGAGGGCTGGAAATCTGTTATGGAAGAATATGGTTTAAACAATAATGAGTGGTTAAGAAGTATGTTTGAGAACAGGAGTTATTGGATTCCTGCATATTTCAGGGATGATCCTTTGTTAGGTATACTGCGTACAACTTCATGGTCAGAGAGTGCAAATGCATTTTTTGGCAAGTATAGCATGGAGAAGGATACGTTGACAGAGTTTTACGTCCGTTTTGAGACGGCAATGGAGAAGCAGCGTAACACCAAAAAAAGATTAAATTATGAGTGTTTGACACAATTGCCAAAAGCAGAGACTTCTCTGTTGATTGCGAAAGATGCTGCAGAGATTTACACACGCGATATATTTTATTTAATTCAAGATGAAATTAAGGAAAGTTGTTATAATGTGGGGATGAAGTCTATGACCTCCGTTGACGATTTTTATAAGATTTTGGTTTTGACAGATAGTAAATTGAAAGGAAAAGAATTTGAGGTATGTGATATTTTTTTTACCAAGTGTTGTTTCAAATAGCATTACAGTTTGTTTATAGTACATGCAGACTTATTAGTTACTGAATCTTTATGCAGGTGAAGCACATGATAGGAACTAACCACATAGATTATTCATGCATGCTTTTTGAGAGAGTTGGGATTTTGTACAGGCATGCTTTTTTTGCCTTAAAACTGGATAGTGTAAACAAGATTCCTAGAAATCATGTGCTTAATCGCTGGATGAAGAATGCTGAGCGTCGAGCATCATTAGTGACAGTGGCTGGTGTATCAGAGGACTGTGCAAAAATGGGTGCATTTGGTGACAAGTTGAATGATAGTTGGTTCAATTTCAACGCAATCATGGGATTAGCAGGTAAGGACATCAATGATATGGACCATGTTGAAAAGGTTTTGAAGGATTTGAAACATGAGTTACGTGATCGGAGAGGAACAAATGTTGTTCCCAAGAATAAGGCTGTTATTGAGAGTTTAATTGGTGCAGTGATTCTAGATGATATCACAGTCAAGCCTCCCAATGAAGCTCATAACAAAGGGTGTGGGAGGAAGAGGATTATGAGTGCCCCGGAGAAGTCAATCATTGAAAAACAAAGGACTAAGAGATTATGCGGGTATTTTAACAAAATGCGTACTCATGACAAGCGTAATTGTCTAGAAAAGGATAAGAATTTTGATAATAATGTTGATAATAATGATGATGATGATAGCGAATAATTTGGTTATAATTTTTGTTATTGGATAATGATTTTTATGTTTTTTTTTTTCATTTAATTATAGATATTATATTCATTATTGAATATAAGAAAAAGGTCTACCTGATAATATTTGTTTGACAGTGTATTTATATATACTAGCTAGTTAGGTAGTGTGTGAAATGCAATTGGATACACTAGCTAGTTTAGCTTCTGTACTCAATAAATCATTTAAATAATAACTGTGTACATTAGATAAAATAGCTAGTGCACACTAGCTAGTGTAACTTAGTGTACACTAGCCAAATGGCTTAGGCAGCACGACAAGGCCTTGGCCAATACCTTGTGTACACTAGCTTGTTATCTATTGTACACTTGATGTGTTGTTAGTGTCAAGGCCAAGGCATCAGCCATGGCCTTGGCTATGCCAAGGCATCAACCTTCGCTAAGTACACTAGCTATATATATAGTGTACACTAGCTATGTAGATAGTGTACACTAGTTATTTAATTCAAAGTCCAATAACTATACAATAGGTAATTACTCTTTTAATTCAAAGTCCAATAACTATACAATAGCTAATTATATACAGTGCTAAAAAATAATTTTCTAGTGTACACAGGTGTTGTTCTTGTATACAGTAGATATTATCTACTATATAGCAACTATAAAGCTTTAAATTTTGGTTGTTGAAAACCTTTTATTGCAGCCTCCTATATTGCTTCACTAGCACATGCCTGTGTCCAAGGCCACGTAATTATTTTTAATTTTTAAATTTTTTTTTTTTAAATTAAAAAAAAAAAAATTTAAGGGCAAAATGGGAAAGGGACATATGTATGAGGGCAAAATGGAGAATTCCCCCCTTGGAACTGTTCATAGAACTGTTCAAGGGGAGTTCCCATTTATACTATAGATACTCTAATAGGAACCAAATTAAATGGTGACCATAGGAACCATTATCAGCTATTGGATTAGAAAACAATCAACGTTCCAGAAAAATTTGAGGGTGACGCTTAAACCAACACCCCGCTCATTTAGCGTCGTCCTTCACACACAAACACCAAAAACACACACTAGGGCTTCAACAGAAAAAACCCTAGGGCTCCGACGAAATCAAAATCAACTGAGATGACAGAAACAAGACGCTCTCGTAGACTACCATTAGCAGCAATGCAAAATAAAAAAGAAAAGAAAGAGAAGCTGTATTAGCTTCAAGGAATCTACTTGTTTGCTAACACTATCTTGAATCTGAATTTGGCAAAGAGGATGTCGTTGGTCCTTCTTCTTCAATATCAAAGAAACTCCAACTCAAGGTACTTCTAGGAATTTCAAGCTTCTATGTAAAACTTATGTACACTATATAATTATACAGTGTACACTATCTAATTAGACAGTGTACACTATCTAATTAGACAGTGGAATTGGCCTTGTGTACTCTATCTAATTAGAAAAGTGTACACTAAGTTGTGGAAGTCCTCAGCCAATGCCAAGGAAGAGGCCTTCGCATAGCCAAGGCCATGAATTGCCCTTGTCTACACTATCTAATTATATAGTGTTCAAAAATTCACTTATTACTAGTATCTATAGAAACTGTAAACAAGTTTGAATTTCAAGTTGCTATGTAAAACTTGTGTACACTATCTAATTATACAGTTTATTCTTTCTTGATCCATAAGCCTTTCAATAAGAAGGCATTAAGGCAACACCCAACAAGAAGGAATCTCCTGGCAAGAAAGAGAGGAAATCAAGAAAAACCGTTTCAAAATATGACTACCAAATTTCAAGAATAAGAGGCAAATCACAAAGATTGGTGGAAGCTGTCGACGCATTATCTCCTCCTCAAATTCAGTGGTTAGAGTCTAACGGGCAAAAAGCACTTCTTCACTTCAAAATCACAAGTCTAACTCACAGAATAGGCTACTATGTCATCAAAAACTATATCCACAATGATGACGTAATAACCTTAAGTAACGGAGACAAGCTTTCTGTGACAGAGCAGGAGGTAGAATGCATTTTGGGTCTACCAAGGGGTGAGAGGAAAATAAAGTTTCCACTTAAAGATAGAAAGCTTATAAATCCTAGGGAGATAGAGTGGAGGGCATAGTTTGCCAATGATGAAGAAGTGACCCAGCCATGGTTAATCCCCCCATTAGCATTGTGAAAAAAATTAAGGGGAGCGAGGAATCGAATGGTTTGTTCAAGATGAATTTCATGATAATGATGTCAAATGTATTGATAGCACAACAGGCAGGTAGCTTTGTTAGTCAAGAATTGCTTGATTCCAATGTTGACTTCAATGAATGCGCACAATATAACTGGTGTGCGTATGTCATTAATCAACTGAAGCTTGCAAGGCTTAGATGGAAAGAAAACAGCTATTTTACTGGATCGCTGGCATTTCTAATTGTAAGTGCCTGACTTGAATTATCTTATTTATTTATAGTTTCTCTCTTATTGAATCTAACATATGTTGATTGTTTTCTTTGTAGTTGCTTTACCTTGATCGTGTGGAACAACAAGGTGCTCCAGTTTTTAGAAGGACTTGCCCTGCATATCAAGCATGGACTACCGAACTGATGGCACAGAGAGAAAATTTTTAAATGGAAAAAGATTTGATAGGAAAGGGTAAAGTACAGGAGATTAACCTTAATCATAGCCAAGAAGACCAACAACAAGAACAGCCTCAACAACAAGAGGTAAAATATTTACACTTATATACATTAACTACTTATCTACTGTGTATAAAGTCTATTGATCATTATTGACAAGTGAAATTTTTTTCTCAGTAAATCTATTGAAATTTCATCCATAATTCTCTTAAATATTTCAGGACAATATCAAGAATCTTGAAATTTGTGCTGAAAACTTGATGCATGGACTGGTTGAATATAACAAAGCCCTTAATACTTGTTTTGCAACGGACCCAGAGGATAAGCGTATTCTCCATATTGACCTAGCAGTACAGGAGTTTGTTAGGAAGCAAGCCAGCTGACAAATTGTAGTATTATTTTGTTATGTTAGATACATTTTTATTTTTAACAAATGTTTCTATTTTGTCCGTTTTACGTCCATATTGACCTACCTGTTAATATTTGTTTAACAGTTTATTTATATACACTAGCTAGTTAGGTAGTGTGTGAAATGCCATTGGATACACTAGCTAGTTTAGCTTATGTACCCAATAAATCATTTAAATAATAACTGTGTACATTAGATAAAATAGCTAGTGCACAGTAGCTAGTGTCACTTAGTGTACACTAGCCAAATGGCTTAGGCAGCAGGACAAGGCCTTGGCCAATACCTTGTGTACACTATCTTGTTATCTATTGTACACTTTATGTGTTGTTAGTGTCCAGGCCAAGGCATTGGCCTTGGCTACGCCAAGGCATCAGCCATGGCCTTGGCTATGCCAAGGCAACAACCTTCGCTAAGTACACTAGCTATATATATAGTGTACACTAGCTATGTAGATAGTGTACACTAGTTATTTAGTTGGATCATGTCATTGTTTAGTTTACAATAGCATTTCCAACTTAGTGTACGCTAGCTATTGTAACTTAGTGTACACAAGTTATTATGTCTTTTTTTGTAATTTAGCTAGTGTACACTAGATAAACTAGCTAGTGTACCCAAGTTATTATGTCTTTTTTTGTAATTTAGCTAGTGTACACTAGATAAAGTAGCTAGTGTACCCAAGTTACTCTGTCCTATTTTATAACTAGTAAAAGCCCGTGTCCGAGGACACGTGGTATATATTTTTTTAATTAAAATAAATATTATTAAATGAGAAGTGGTAGAAATTTAAAATAAAAATATCTTTCTCTTTTTTCCTTAAAAATAATTAGATCTTCCACCTCACACTACCACTAGTGTCCGTGTCACACTGCAAAGCTACTCCTTTAAAAAAATTTTTTTTTTTTTAAAAAAAAAGGGCAAAATGGGAATTTTTTTGGCACTGTTCATACAACTGTTCACCATGCTGAGGTGGACAGTTGTGATTTATACTATAGAATTAGCTAGTGTACACTAGATAAAGTAGCTAGTGTACC